>ML808632.1:54430-78518 GCA_009831015.1 Picea engelmannii | reverse complement strand
CCATCTTATATACTTTAACATTTTTGGAGCATGCATAGGCTAAAAGAAACCGGATTGCTTCCATTCTGGCAACTGGGGAAAATGTCTCTTCAAAGTCGATTCCTTCAATCTGTGCATATCCTTTACATACCAATCTAGCTTCGTTCCTTGTAACTTGTCCATCTTCATTTAATTTATTCCTGAAAACCCATTTTGTGTTGATCACATTCTTATTCTTTGGTCTTGGAACCAGTTCCCAAGTGTCAATTTTCTCTATTTGATCCAATTCTTCATTCATGGCCTTATTCCAAAATTCATCCTTGTTGGCTTCTTCAAAACAGTTTGGTTCAATTGTAGATAAGAGTTCTAGGTGTGTTTTTTCTAGTGAGCGGACTTTTCTTCTAGTCTCAACTCCTGCATCTTTGTTTCCAATAATCTGATCTGAAGGATGATTCTTCTGTACTCATTTTCTAGGTGTCTTTGGAGATACTTTTTGAACTTGCTCTTATGTTTCTGTCGGATTCTCTTCATCTTCATCTTCTACTTCATATTTTGCTTATTCTTCTTCGAAAAGTTGTTCCATTGATTTGTTTTCTTCTTCCTTTGATTCTAGTCTACCCGTTTCATCAATTGTTACATTGATGTTTTACACAACTTTGTTCAATCTTAGATTGTAACACTTGTATTCTTTCCTTGTACTTGAGTAACCAACAAGTACTCCTTTGTCCACACGAGAGTCAAACTTTCTCATTCTGCAATCTTCTCTTTTGATGTAGCATTTGCTTCCAAAAACTCTGAAGTGCTTCACATTTGTTGGTCTTCCTTTCCATAGCTCATAGGGAGTTTTATCAGTGTTGTTTCTGAGAATTACTCTGTTTTGAATGTGAACTGTTGTATGCATTGCTTGTGTCCAAAATATATCTATCAATTTGGAATCCATTAGCATTGTTCGAGCCATTTCTTGTGTTGTCCTGTTCTTTCTTTCAACAACTCCATTCTGTTGAGGTGTCCTAGAAATGGAGAATTGCTTTTTTATTCCATGATTGTTGCAGTAGTCCATAAATTACTTTGAAGTGAACTCTCCTCCATTATCAAATCTCAAGCATCTGATTCTTGAATCCATCACATTTTCAACCATTTCCTTGTAGATCTTGAAGTTTTCAAAATCTTCTGACTTGTTCTTGAGAAAGCAAACTGCAATCATTCTTGTATAATCATCAACTAATAACATAAAGTATCTCTCACCTTTTAAGCCCTTTGTTGTAGTTGGTCCAACTATATCAGTATGCACAATTTCCAGTGGTCTTATTGTTAAATATTCCTTTGATTTGAACGTGATCTTTGTTTACTTTCCTTGTTGACAATGCTTGAATAAAGTGTTGGTTGGTTTTGTGATCTAGGGAATTTCTCTGACTGCTTCTCTTTTGTTGACTTTGACAAGTTTATCAAAATGCACGTGACCCATTCTTTTGTGCAATAGCCAACTTTCATCTTCCTTTCCTAGACAACACTTTTCATTTCCAATTTCACTTAACACATATATGTTGTTTGAAGTTCTTGCAGTTGTACCGACCAATTTCCCTGAACCTTCTCTTCTTATCTGACACTTTTGTGAATCGAAAGTAACTTTATGACCTTGGTCACACATTTGACTCACACTTAGAAGATTATGTTTCATATCTTCTACCAGTAGAACATTTTGTTCCTTTTTTATTCTTGTTTCCAATTCGAAATGTGTCTTCTCCAATGATTTTGGTTGAATTATCATTTCCGAAGGAGACTGATCCATTTCTTTCCTTTTGCAATGTAATAAATTTGTCTCTATCACTTTTCATGTGTTTTGAACACCCACTGTCAACATACCAACTGTGTTTCTTTTGCTTACCTTGTAGAGTGACTGTGCATTCTTCATTGTTATATTGATCTTGCTTTCTTATCCATGTCGTTTTCTGAGGTTCTTGTCTGTGACTGTTGTTATTCTGTTGAGGTTATTTAGGAGGGACTGTCATTATGCAATTTTTGGCCACGTTTCCAAAATTATTACATTTGTAACATTCCACTTCAGTGCTCAAATATTCAAACTTGTTGTAACTTCTTCTTTGTGTTTCACTAGGTCTTCTTGAGTAACCCCTTTTGTATGACTCTCAAAATTGTTATTGTTCTTGTTGTTAGCTCTACAATTCACAGCTTTATGTCCAAAATTATTACATGCATAACATAAACCAAAAAATATAGTTTGATACCTGGGAGTTGAAGATCTTTTGAAAGAAGGTGATCTTATGAATCCTTCTTCTTCTTGAGGCCTATTTGTTTGTTGTTGATTCTGAAATCTAAATCTTCTTGGTGGAGGAGTGTCCCTGTAATCTTCCTTGTACATCTTCCTATCCCCTTTGATTGTTTATGCATAGCTTTTTGGATTTGTTTCTTGCTCTGTTGTTTTGGAGCTTGATCCCTTTTCTTTCTGATTGTATCCAAGTCTAGACTTGTCAAGATGAGATTTTTTACTGTTGATAATGTTATCTAGAACTTTTGAGCTATTCTGCATATTTTTCTTTTGAATATCCTTTCTTAGTGTGACAATCTCTGCTTCCAAGTTTCCAATGATCTTGTCATTTTCTTCTAGTTGTTCTTTGAGTGCTTCTTCAATTCTTTTATCTTCTTCTTTTTGAACCTTCAATATTGTGATCATTTGTTCTAGTTCTCGAGTGTCATTTTTCTTGTCTAGTTTTGCTTGTAGTTTCTTGTTTTTCTTATTTTCTCTTATGATAACTTCTATGGCACACATTAATTCTTCTCGATAGTCAACTTCTGCCTCTTCAATTTCGTCTTCGACTTCTTCATATCCTTCTACGGCTTCTTCATATTCTTCTTCGAAGTCTTCTTTGTCAAAATCTTTTATTGCCATGAATATCTAACTCTTCTTGTCTCAATGTCACTAATTTCATCTTTATCTGATGATGAGATGTCTTCTTTGATGCATAAGTTTTTATTGGAATCTTTCTTTGTAGTTCTTTTGCCTTTATATGTGTGTTTGACTTTTGAGTAACCTTCATCATTTCTCTTTTTCTTATGAGGACATTTGTTAGCAAAATTACCAATACCATCACAATTAAAACAAATTAAAGGAAGCTTACCACTATACCTACCATTGGTTTCCTTGTTCAGTATTTTGATGAAGTTGGCCACTTCTTCATCATCTTATGAGATGTCATTGTTGTTGCTATATTCTTCTTGTTCCTTTTTATTTTTCTTTGATCTTTTGTATACTTTGAAGGCTACTTCTTTTACATATGGATTTTCCTATTCAATTCTCATTTCATATGCTGTGAAGATTCCATGTAGTTCATCCATGCTTATTGAGTTCGGATCCGATCTTTCTTCTAGTGTTGATATCTTAGGGTTGAATCTCATAAGAAGAGATCTTAGTACCTTTTGAACAATTACAGATTCTTCGATTTCTTCTCCCAGTCCTATGATTGCATTCACTATTTCGTCAACTCTTAATAAGTAGGCTGCAATATTCTCATCTTCCTTCATTTTTAGTTGTTCAAACTGACCTCTGTAAGTTTGAAGTTTTGCTGCTTTGACTGTTGTATCTCCTTCATAAATATTTCGAAGCTTGTCCCAAATCTCTTTGGTGGATTTACAATGTGCAACTTTGGTGAATATTGTTTCACTAAGACCATTCAAAAGTGCATTTGTAGCTTTGGAATTATTCTGACCAAGTTTCATTTCTTTGTCATTTGTTGGTGGAACTGTTGGTATTGTGTATCCATCTACAATTGATTGCCAAATTTCAAACCCCCGTGCTTGTATATATATCTTCATCCTTATGCTCCAAAAAGCATACTTCTATCCATAAAAGTGTGGTATTCCATTTTTATATGAGTTGGTACTCTCCATGATCTACCTTTCAGTGGTTAAACTGATTTCTGAAGGAACCTACTCTAATACCAATTGTTGGATTACTGAGTGGGGGGGTGAATCAGTAATAGCGTAATTATAATCCTTTTTCTCCAAATAATCCAAGTGTTATATCAATGTAGAATTATTATCGAATAATGAGCAATAAGAAATGAGAAATCACACACATACACAGTACACCAGTGTTTTACGTGGAAACCCAAATCGGGAGAAAACCACAAAATGCTTTATCTTATATGTCTTGAAGAATTACATTCATTGGAAGCACCAACTTCCTTTGTTTTCCAGCTGCAACTGGAAGGAGGCTCCAACCCCCTATTTTATCAAGCTACAACCTGAAGGAAGCTCCAACTCCCCAATTCTATGGCTACAACTAAAAGGAGGCTACAACCCCCTATGTTCTCCAGCTACAAGCGGAAGGTGGCTACAACCACCTGTCATTGCCACGTCCAACCGCCCTAAAGTAGATGTAGAATGATGGAACCACTTTCACACTATCACTGTGAGATATACCACTGTAAACATGTACCAATAAACCTAAACCATGCATCAACCTGTACCTCAACCTGTAATCAACCTGTACCATAAACAAGTGCATCAACCATGCACTAACCTGTACCAAACAATTTGTAATCAACCTATACCATAAACAAGTGCAACCAACCATGTACCAAGTATGTACCAATCATGTGTCAAGTACTCATCAACTATGACTCATCAATATGTACCAACATCATCAACTATACACCTCATGTATGTGCCGACTCATCAACTACTTGTCTCAACCATGTACCCAATTTGTACCTCAACCAAAAGCCCTCATCAATTTCATCATCCAAATATGATTTGTAACTTTGTAATAGACCTGGTGTATATGATCACATACCTAAAAACCTTCCTTAACTTTAACAACAAGAGACTAGCATTTTCATCAAATGTTTCTTTAGTCTCACAAGACTAGTTTTAGATTAGTCAACAACCCTAACTTGAAATAACCATAACTTTGTACCTATAATGAATAAAGATATAAAACTAATACACAATGTTATTCAGTGTGTTTTATTCGATTCCTCCAGGTTTCACTACTTGGAACCTCTTAGAAAAGGAGTTATGGCAAAAATGGCACACCTTGCTGAATTTTGGTTTATTCTAGAGAGCGACCTTGTAGATCTTTCCCCGCACGGAATATTTTTTGAATTGATCTGAAACTGTTACACAACATACTATAGACTGTAATCTAACCAAAACATTTGTCTTACTGAATTTGGATCTTTTATGAAGAAGTTGTGATGTTTTTACCCGAAACACTTGTTTTTTACTAGTTTCAGGACTAGCCACAAACCCTATTTTCCAGGGAGTATAACTCAAAAAATTTAATGACCCGCAAGCTGAATTTTTTACCACATATACTTGGATATGTTTCCTCAATGGAATAGAAATTTCACGGTCTGAATCATTATAGAAAAAAAGTTATTGTGAAAATGGTGAGATGACCTGGAAAAAAAAAACATACCTTAGAAAGCATCATCAAAAGAATTTATCCTTCCTTGAATTTTGGCCTTCTTTTCTTCACTTTCCTCATAAATTAGTCTTAGATATCCTTTGGTTACCCCAGACACCTATAGGTATTCAATATTCTCAATTTTTTCTTAAATGAGAGAGCCTCGCCTCTTATTTATACTCTCCAAGTAGCTTCCTTAAAAACATCTTGTAGGTCACTTTGCCCACTTTCCTTATTTTAGAGTTAACCCACTTCTAATTTCTCCATTAAATTTATTATTGAATTAATTTATTTTGTATTCACTTTGAATTATAGTACACTAATCACTTCACTTTATTATTTACCTTTTAAAATCTCTTAAACCACTTTGATTACTTTGACCTTTTGGGGATTCTAGATGACATATGAGGATCCTCCAACTTCGTAAGGCCATAACTCTCAAACCGTGAGGAGTTATGTGACGTTCCACATACCACCATAAATTTAATGACATGCACTATCCATATAGAATAGTATTACTTGAAAATATATCAAAACTCATACCTTTATCCATCAAACAAACTTGGGTCCATTACCCAAACCTGGGTTCTCCAACTTCTCATGGCCATAACTCTCTAACCGTGAGGAGTTATGTGACGTTCCACATACCACTGAAAATGGCATGACAAACACTATCCATACAGGAAAGCTTCACTGATAAATTCACTGGCATTCATCTCATCATTCCACAAATAAGCATGGGTTCTCTAACCATACTTCTAGGATAACTCAATCCACAAAGTGTCTTCCCGCGAGGGCTTTCACCATAAGGGGACCACTTTGGAGTTCATCCATTTCTAATTATTATCAACCATGACAAGACAATAACTAGTCATCTTTACTTCAAACAATCTTGGGTCCATTACCCAACCTTTGTGCTACGGGGCTTTCTTCAAGGGTTGACATCAATGACAACCAACCTTAACCAACATATGGGATTCCATATTAGTCCCAACAACTACAAGAAGGAGGATTGGAATTGGCAAGTAACCAAACTTGAGAAAATATTAAAATATTGGAGTTTTCATTGGCTAGCCAGAGTAGGAAGGTTGGTGTTATTCAATTCTATTTTAGAATCCATTCTAGTTTATTGGATATCATTATCCTGGATACCGAAGGGTACACGTGAGATGTTAAGGCGCACTTGCTTCAGATTCTTATAGGCATAATCAAAATGCCACTTTTTCCTTCCATGGGTGAAATGGAATATCTTGGCTATACCCAAATTTTTGAGGGGTTGGGGATTGAAAAATATTCACCTATTCTCAAAATCCTTTGCACCAAAAGTAGGATGGAGGATAATCACTACAAACAACCTATGGACAAAACTAGTTACTCAAAAATATATCAGTCTGGATACAATGGAGGAATGGATCTATAGGCCAGTAAAAGTGGTAGCCAATTGCACCATTATATGGAAAGCACAACTTAAATATTTTCAGGTGGTTGGGGAAGGGTTAGCGTGGAAAGTGGGAAATGGTCTAAGAGTTAGAATTGGAACAAATCCGTGACCAGGGAGTGAAAGAGGTCATCTTCTCCCTTAGCCAATTATTGATGATTTGTAGGATAGGGGCTTTTTCTACCTTGAACAAATAGTTGACAGGGACATGACTACAATTTGGAGTCAAGCTTGGAAAAGAGATGATCAATTGGGGATGGATAGGAAATATGAAGCCATTTGGGATGGATACATCAGGGCTCTTCAACTGGGACACATTTGTCTCACTGATAGGGAGGAATATATTGTTTGGAAACACAATCCCCATGGATTTTATACACCAAAAGTTGGATATATACAGCTAAACATTGATCTCCTTCAAAAAGAACCCTCTTGGTGGTGGAAAGGGGTGTGGAAACAAAATTTTCCTTTAAAGGTGTGTCTCTTTATATGGTGTTTAATTATAAACAAGGTTCCTACATGGGATAAAATGAGAAGGAGACATTTGGAAGGGTCGGGATGGTGTGCACTCTATAGGTCAGATGAGGATTCTACTACGCATCTCTTCCTCATGTGCCCTCTCATCCGCCAGATTTGGGATGAATGTGCAGGTGTATTAAATTAGGTATGCATATGGAAAGGACCAAACATTGAGGAATATTGGAGGGAGTGGTCATCAAACCCACAAAATCATAATATCAAACCGCTACCACTTCTTATCAACTGGGGAGTTTTGCTAGCTCAAAATGTGTTAATTTTCGATTAGAAACCATCCATTCTTGAACTCATATTGGCACAGAGTCTAATTATTCTATCTCACTTCCCCCAAGGTAAGGAAGAACATCCAGTAAGGATTGTGGTGACAGAAAGTGTGGACCACTCTCAGTCGTGGTCCTATTTTTATGGGGCATCGCAAATTGATGGCCAAGTTTGTGAAGGAGGTGTTGTACTCCACCTTACTAATATACATTATTTCAATATAACTATGGGTCTAGGATTAGGAACAAATAATTACGCAGAACTAATGGCCCTTAAACTACTGCTAACTTTTGTTGGGGAGAAAGAGAATGAAACCTTACAAATATTTGGTGACTCTATGGTGGTTATTAATTGGATCATAAAATCTCAAGCATGTCACAACATCAGGAAGGCCCCACTCCTTGATGACTTTTTTACCATTATTGACTCTTACAGATTATTTTCTTTGTGTCATGTTTACAAGGAAAGGAATCGACTGGCCGATAAGATCTCTAAGGAGGGCCTTCAATTGGTTCTGGGACAATGGAAAATAAAAGCATTGAATGGTGGAACTGTATATGAGTTCTTTCATAGGTTGTTTATAGATATAATGAATCTTTTTGGAGTTGCTCTTCCTTCATGAGTCCTATTCTCTATTTGTGATTCTGAACCACATGGTGTGGTATTCTTTTTTGGCTTCCAACTCTATGCGTTTGAGTTTTCTTTTTGCACAGTTTATATTTATGTCATCAGGTCAATGGGACGGTCCTTCTTTGTATTTGAATACTCGGTTTCAGTTTTGTTCAGTATAAACAAGATATGTTGTGGAGTTTACAAGAGGCATCAAGGTTCTAATTCAACATAATTTATATGTATTTACAGTAGGCTCTTTGTTTTTTCGGGACTGAAATGATGAATCCATTGATATATTAGAATATATATTTTTGGAACTGATCTTCTTAGAATGGAAGATTGAAATCTCAAATGCATGTTTGTTCATGCATTATGCAGAATGCAAATTTTCTTTCTCCTTGAAATAAAATTTACGTTTTTTTTCTCCTTGAAGAGACTAGCAATGAGTACGTCTATTGTTTTTGGACTTCCACCATAAAAAACACAATTCTATATTTAATTATAGAAACAGAAAAAGGTGTACAAACTAGTGTTCCAAGTACTCTACAAGTTCTATGCCTAATAAAATGACCCAAAATGCATTTGCCTCTAAAAAACATTCATATTATATTAAACTTTCATGTTACCCTTGTCTTCCTTCTCCTCACCGAAGTATTGGATGCCTATTCCTTCAATTTCCATTGGTACTTGATTTTGAAAAAAAATCTCAACATCAACTCCCCCTCTGTGTATAGATTGTTCAGTTCCATGATCATTTGACACCAAGGAGAGGTTATCCATCCATTGTGAAACAACTATATCTTACAACCTGCCACATTTTACTTCTAATGATTCAATCTTATACTTTTGAATGAGAAGAAGGCTTGAAAGGTTGGCACTTTGATTTTCAAATGAGTGTTCCAATTCTTCCATCTTGGAGGAAAGAACCAATATTGCACTATCGTTAGCCTAGGTAACCTCCTCATTCTTGTGTAGTACCCTCTTAAGATGACAAAGGTTGTCACTTGCAATTTATACCCAATTGGCCCTCAAAATAGGCTTCACTATCTCTTGAAACGGGGGCCCTAACACTTTGCTCCTTGAGTCGTGATATTGGTTAAAGGAAAACCCCCTAATTACTCTCTTCCAGACTACTGAAAATGTCACCTTGCATGAGAATATACCTACATAAATGAGAATTAAGAACCGAATGAAAATTTCAACCACATTACCAGCAACACATTGATGAAGAGACCACATTTTTCCATCCTCCCTTATCCACAGTCAAACATCTGCATTAAAATCCATAGCACACCATTCCCCATACCCTATGCAAGTGAAACTTTCCTCACCCCTCATAAAAGAACGCACCCTCCACCAGAACACCTCTCTGGAGTTGAGTTTCGTAGAAACTACCTCAATAATAATCCCAAATTAATTAACCCTTCCCATGATTGCACCTTGATAAGTTGCAAGTGAGTCCTTCAAGAATAAATGAGCACAAAATCTCGCTCGCTCTTGTTGTCTTACTAAAATCTACTTGGAGTGTGTGGAATTTTCAGATGCATGTTGGATTTGACATGCATTAATGATAATTTATCATTGGATTTGATTAATAACACTACCCATATAAATTAATAAAGTTAGGGGATTGTGGCTAGGAAGAATTCCCCATTTTCCATAAGAACTCTCGTATTTAACGATGTGGAAAAATTTTCCCACACATCCTCTTCACCATTTAGTTATCTTCGAATGTGGAGGAGCTAAACCTTGTTGAATTAAGACAAGAACTGCTTGATTCATGGAATTATTCCCTAAATCTTGATCCCTCGAGGATTAGATTGGGTTATCATTTCCCTGATAATGATAAGTGAATTAAATTATGAGATAAAATAGTATTTAATACTAAGGGTGCCAAGATTTGAACCAATGTCTCCTTACAAGAATGCAAGGACCTTCCTTAGGACACACCCATGAATCAGATATATGCATTACACAGACCCCCCCAATATGATTTTTTTGTTCTTCTTTCTATATTAAACATGCAACAACAAAAAAATAGTAAACATTAGAAAATCAATAAAGGAAAAGCAAAGTAAAAGACTAAGGAAGGAGGAGAATCCAAGGGAGAAGCCATTACCTTCCTCATGGAGGTTCTTCCTATTGATACTCACAGTAATACTGAGAGGGGGGGGTGAATCAGTATTACATCAATTTTCTCAATTTTATTTTCTTTCAATGATTTAATATCAATTTAAAGTGCTTACTTAATCACCAATGCATACAAAAATCAAAATAACATAGAAAAAACAGTACACCATAATTTTTATGTGGAAACCCAATGCAGGAGAAAACCACAAAACATATTTCTTTATGTTCCTCTACAAGCACCAACTTACAATTTATAATCTTTCATCTCGACAGGCACCCACTTGTTTCAAATAATGAGGACACCAATCCTCTCAGGAACCAACTTGTTACAAATGATGAGGACACAAATCCTCTCAAGCACCAACCTATTACAAATGATTAGGACACCAATCCTCGCAGGCACCAACATGTAGAGTGAGGACACCATCCCTCTCCCTTGCACCACCATGCCTCCCTATATTCATTTTCCTCAAAAATATTCCTTACACAACTAGACCTTTCTCAATAATTTTCTCTTTTTAATTCAAAAAGCATGTGATTATTTCCAGTTCAGTTCCTTTGAATAGCTACAGGACCTTTTCCTTCTCTTCTTGTCAACAAATAACTCGATCAGAGCACATCCCTATTTATAATGTCTTTGCCTCAATTCAACTAATTGTATGTGGACTCATAATAGTTATATTGTGGACATATCTTGACCATATCAAAGTCTAGTTAGTTATATGTGGACAAATTTATGTCTAAATTAAGTATATGGACACATAATAGTTATATTGTGTACATATATTGACCATACCAAAGTCCAGTTAGTTATATGTGGACACACTTCTATCTAAATTAAGTATATCTCTTGTCTAGTTACGGCTGGATATTCTTCGACTAAATCAAATGGACCAAATCTTCCTTGTTTTACGAAAATGTTCAAGGATCATCATTGATCCTTTCAATGATTAATGAAGGATCAATTATGTGACCAAATCATCCAACGAATGAGCTTCATCTCATCTCCAGCAATAGAACCTAGTCTTGTCAGAGCATCTCATCAAAATTGACGCAACAATTTTCATTCTGGTTTACAGAGCACCCAATGTGCAGATAGAATAGGAGCGCAAGATTTAATTCACAATTCTTCAACATTTTGCACTTGCTTTGTAGCATGCTCACCCAATTTCCCCACCAGAATGTGATCTCACCCTAGTGACTCACTCACTTTACTGTTGAACTTCCACTCATTGTGTCATAGTCCACTTCGTCGTTTGTCGCACTATATTCATCTCATCACACTCCATTGCATCATTCATCACACTAGCTCAAGGCACCCTGCAGATGTTATTTTATGCCATTGACAAGAGACCAACTTTGTTTCATTACACTCCACTGCACTGTTCATCGTACTAGCTCAATGCACTCTTTATGTTTTCTTCTGAGCCATTGATCCTTTCGTCCTTCGATCCTTCTGTGCACTTCTATTTACATTCTTTCATGACTTCCTATGTCTGTGCGCCATACTTTCTACCATACTTTCTGCCATACTGTTAGAACTAACTATATTCATGACCACTTTGACATCAATGACAACATATGCACAACTAACTTCCCCTTTGTCATTGATAACAACCAAAAGAGCCTGACTACCAAATCAATGGCATTTATGCTAAGTTTCTCCCCCTTTCAATGTGCACAAATACTAAATCAATGTTGTTTATGCTAAGTTTCTTTCCCTTTCAATGTGCGCAACAAACTCCCTTTCAATGTGTATCAACTTCATGCTGATTTGTTTTGTTGCTTTTGTTTGTGTTACTCTCCCCCTTTGACAACAATGACAAAGATAGACTCTATATATTCTCCCTCTGGGAAGAAGGTCCTATGGAATTATGTGCTAAAACATGCTTCAGACTTTTTACATGCATAGAACCACCCTCAAAGAGAATACCATCGAGAACCATTGAAAACTTCAACTATGCACATATCCACAAAAGCAAACTTATTTTTATGTGTAATGTAAATATTAACAACAATATCACTTGCCCATGATATAGCATCAAATGGGGCACTTGTAGAAGTAGTGAAATGTTTTCTTTACTGAAGAGAGGAAGATGAGATCACACCCAACCTATATCTAAGATAATCAAAGGTTTCTCTTGGTAATGGCTTGGTAAAAATATATGCAATCTTCTCTTTGAAAGGAACATACTCTAATTTGACCACCTGATCCTGAACCTGTTCTCTAAGAAAATGATATTTGAATGGTATACGCTTAATCTTAGAGTGTTGAAGGAGGTTTTTAGAGATATTGATAGAACTTGTATTGTCACACATGATGGTGACAAGTTGATCACAAGACACTTGAATATCCTTGAGATTGTTTTTTATCCACAACACTTGAGTACAACAGGATGTTGCAGCTATACATTTGGCTTCAGTTGTAGAAAGGGAAATGGAAGTTTGTTTCTTGTTGAGCCAGGACACTAAACAAATGCCAAGGAAGAATGCACCTCCACTAGTGGTTTTTATATCATCAATAATCCATGCCCAGTCTGCATATGTATAAGCTCTAAGAACGAGGTCTATGTATTTTGGATACCACAAGCCATAATCAACAGTGCCTTGTAAGTATCTAAATATTATTTTAACCACAAGGACATGAGTTTCCTTAGGATTGGATTGAAACCTAACTACTAAACATATTTCTTGCATGATATTAGGCCTTGAAGTTATGAGATAGAGTAAACTACCTATCATAGACCTATACATGGTTTGATCTCTTTCTGGAGCATCGTCATCTTCACTGATTTTGCAATTGGTATTCATAGGAGTGCTTACTGGTGCACATTTTTCCATGCCAAATTTAATCAAGATTTCCTTGAGATATTTACTTTGAGAAATGAAAATTCCTCTTTCTAATTGATGAATCTATAGACCAAGAAAGAATGAGATTCCCCCCAACATAGACATCTCAAACTCTTGTTTCATTGCATATGCAAACTTCTTACTCGTTAATTCATTATTACAGCCAAAAATAATATAATCAACATATACTACAATAATTAACATGTCATTACCTTCATCCTTGACGTATACGTTTATATCAGTCGTTCCCTTTTTAAATCCTTGTTGGTGCAAATACTTGTCTAGTCTGTAATACTGAGTTCTTGGAGGTTGTTTTAGCCCATATAGGGATTTTTTTAATCGACGGACATAATCCTTTTTGTCGGTCAGCTAAAAACCCTTTGGTTGCTCCACATAAACTTCTTCCTCTAGATCACCATTAAAAAGGTTGATTTGACATCCATCTGATAAACTTTGAATTCTTTGTAGCATGCAAAATCCAAAATCATCATAATAGCTTAAATTCTTGCAACAGGGTAAAAGGTTTCTTCAAAGTCCACTCCTTCTACTTGAGCATACCCTTTGCATACCAGTCTGGCCTTGTTTCTGACTATTTTTCCATCTTCATTCAACTTGTTTCTATATACCCATTTAGTTCCAATTACATTCTTATTATTAGGTCTTTGAACAAGATCCAAAGTCTTATTTTTTTCTATCTGGTCTAGTTCTTCATTCATGGCTTTGATCTAATGGTCATCCTGACTTGCTTGCACCAAATTTTGGGGTTCACTCATGGACAACACTGCAAAATTTGTAGAGCTAGATGTATCTATAAGTTTTCTTCTAGTTTGTACACATGCTTCCTTGTTTCCAAGAATCTGACTTTTTGGATGATGTTTTTGAGCATACCTTGATGGGGTCTTTGGTTGTGGTGTTTCCATTCTCTCATCTTCCTCTGAATCCTCTGGTTCCTGATTTTCATTCATTCTGACAACTTGTGGTTCATTATTGATTGGTTCATCATATGGATCATCATGATGTTCGTGTCTCACGGGATGAAGTGGAGTCTTTACATATATACTCTCGACTATATTGTGGAGTCTTTTGTTGTAGCACTTGTACACTTTTCTTCTGGAGGAGTATCCTAATAGGATACCTTCATTGGCTCTATATTCAAACTTACCTAAGTTTTCTTCCTTTCTTTTGATGTAGCATTTGCTTCCAAATATCTTGAAATGCTTTATTGATGTTGATCTGCCATGGCATAGCTCATAAGGAATTGTATTGTTGTTTACTCTTATGTGAGCTTTATTGAGAATGTTGACAACAGTTTGAATGGCCTCTCCCCAAAGGGTGTTGGGTACCTTTGATTGATAAAGCATCACCCTGGCCATTTCTTGAATTGTTTTATTCATCCTTTCTACAAATCCATTTTGTTGAGGGGTTCTTACAATAGAAAACTGTCTCTTGGTCCCATGTTTTTCAAAATAACTATTGAATTCATCAGATGTGAATTCTCCTCTTCTATATGACCTTAGGCACTTGATTTTTAAGTCCATTTCATTTTCTGCCTGCGCTTTGAAGATTTTAAATTTTTCAAAATCCTCAAATTTATGCTTCAATAATCCAACTCAAGTCATCCTAGTATAGTCATCAATCAACAATATGAAATATTTTTTACCTCATGGTGATTGTGTACTAGTAGGGCCACAGAGATTTGTATGGATTAGCTCAATAGGTCAAGTGGTGGAGTGTTCTCTTTCCTTGAATTGAACTCTTGATTTCTTTCCAAATTGACATCACTTGCAGACAATATTCTCAGGTTTGGAAATTTTAGAAATATCTCATACAACATATTTTCTTCCTAGCTTAACAATCTTATTAAAACTAAGATGACCTAGTATTTTGTGCCAAATCCATCTCTCATCAGTTTTACCAATGCAACATTTTTCTTTAACTTCTTCTAGGACATACACATTCTCTGGAGTTCTGACTTCATTTACAACAGTATTACATGTATTCACATCCGTTACTTTACAACCTTTTGAATGAAAGAGAGCATTGTGTCCTTGGTCACACATTTGACTTACACTCAACAAGTTATGTTTTAGACCATCTACATACAACACATTATGTGCTTGGGTCTTTCCCTTCTTATCTTCATCTAGTACAACAATTCATTTTCCTCTAATTCTAGCTAGAGCATTGTTTCCAAAATTAACATTACCACCTTTGTCTTCAGTTAGGAATTCAAAATTACACTTGTCTCCTTTCATGTGCTTGGAGTATCCACTATCAATATACCATTGATTTTCTTGATTTTTGGCATATAGATTCAGTCCACATTTTTCTTTATTTTTATTTTTCTCCCTCCTAACCTTGGTAAAAAATTATTGTCTATCTTGCTTAAAAACAAGCAACATATTTCTACTGCATTCACTTTCTTTGTGTCCAAAATTATTGCATATGTGGCACTTGATTTCATTCAGTAAAGAAGAGAAGGAATTATTGAAATAATTTTTAACCATAGCCATTTGAGGTTTATTGAATATTATTCCCACATTTTTGTTATATCTAAAATTATTGCAACTCACATCCTTATGGCTAAAGTTACCACAAGAGAAACAATATCCATAGAAAAAATTTGGATCCCTTGGAATAAATAACTTACTTGAAGGAATTGGTCTTTGTCTGCCAAATTAATAAGATCCAGGCATTTGTTGCTTCCTTACTTCATATTTGTTTGCATGGTTGGGTTGATCCAGTTATGACTGCTTCTTCTTTTCATTTTTTGATTTGTTAGGATGACTATTGTTTCCCTTGAGAGCATTGGCATAGTTTGTGGGATTCTCAGTAGTTGACATGTTGATGCTTGACTCACCTTTGACAACGTTTGAAATTTCCTTATATCCCAATCTTGTATTGTCATCTAGTGATCTCTGATTGCTGAGAATGTTATCTAGGATTTCATATCCTTTTACGAATTTTATATTCATTTGAGTCTTGGACTTCTCTAGATAGTTTCTTAAGGATACTATTTGTTCTTCTATTTTCTCACAAATATTCTCCTTTTCTTTTATCTAATTCATCAATATTTATTCCTTTATTTTCGCCTCTTCTAGATGGATTTTTAATATCACTATATCTTCGCTAATCTCATTGTCTTTTTCTTTATAAATTTGTAACTTTTCTTTTCTTAGTCTATTCTTTTTCTTGAGACAAGATATTTCCTCCAGATAACTAATGAGTTCTCCTTCCATGTCGACTACAAATTAATACTCTTCTATGTCTATTTTTTCTTGATCAAATCTTTGTTTCTCTAAATCCAAGAGAATTTTTTAATCTTGAATTGTATCTGGCTCATATTTTTCTTCTTCAAATTCTGAAGAGTTGTTATTATTCTCCCTTGAATAAAATTTGTTCCTTTTAAAAAACTTTTTCTTCTTAAAATATCTAGGTTTATCCTTTCCTTTTCTTTCTTTTTCATTGGTGTGGTTTTCTTTGAAAGGGAATTTGGATGAAAAAAGATCATTTTACCACAATGAAGGCATTTGAATGGTAACATACCTTTATACTTTCCGGAGACACTCTTCAGTTTCCTTACAAAGTCAGATTCTTCTTCATCTGAGAAGTGTTCAGAGGAATCATTTTCTTGAGATGTTGACGATTTAAAATATGCCTTGACTGCGTCCTTTAGATCTAGTTGTTCTTTCCTGGTCCTCATCTCATAAGCAGTCAGTATTCCATGGAGACTATCCATAGTCATTTTATCTAGTTCATACATTTCTTCTATATAATAAACCTTTGCATCAAGTCTTGAGGGAAGAGATCTTAGTACCTTCTAAACCACCATAGCTTCTTCAATCTTCTCACTTATCCCCTTCATAGTCTTTACAGTCTCATCTACTCTAAGAAAGAAACCTGCAATATTTTCATCTTCACTCATCCTTATCCTTTCAAATTTCATTCTGTGAACTTGAAGTTTGGCCAACTTTACTTTCTCGTCCCATTCATAATTGTTTACCAGTTTGTCCCATATTTCCTTTTCAGATTCCAACTACATTACTTTAACAAACAAAAAATTGCAAGCCTGCCTTGGATAGCATTCATAGTTCTTGCATTACTATAGTAATGTTTCTTACTAGCTTCATCAGTTGGAAGAGTTGTTGGGATTTTATAACCATCTACCACGATCTTCCAAACTTTCATACCAAGAGACATCAAGTAGGTCTTCATTCTAATTTTCCGAAAGGCAAAATTTGTTCCATTGAATAGAGGAGGTCTGGTTGAAGAAGAAGAGGAATATTGACTTTTCATACTTTTTGTGTGATCTTCCTTCTCGTTGTGAGGGTGTTACTGAAGGAACCTCGCTCTGATACAAATTGTTGAGACTCACAATAATACTGCGATGGGGGGTGAATCAATATTACATCAATTTTCTCAATTTTATTTTCTTTCAATGATTTAATATTATTTTGAAGTGCTTACTTAATCACCAATGCATACAGAAATCAAAATAACATAGAAAACACAATACACTAGAATTTTAATGTGGAAACCCAATGCGGGATAAAACTACATAACAACTTTCTTTATGTTCTTCTACAAGAACCAACTTACAATTTGTAATCTTTCATCTCTAAAGGCACCCACTTGTTGCAAATAATGAGGACATGAATCCTCTCAGGCACCGACTTGTTACAAATGATGAGGACACTGAAATCCTCTCAGTAACCAACCTGTTACAAATGATGAGGACACCAATCCTCTCAAGCACCAACCTATATTTGAGGAAACCATCCCTCTCCCCTACACCAACCTACCTCCCTGTATTCATTTTTCTCCAAAAAATTCCTTACACAACTAGAGCTTTCTCAAGACTTGTCTATTTTTAACTAAAAAACCATCTGATATATGTCTAATTCAGTTCCTTTGAACAGTTACAGGATCTTTTCCTTCTCTTTTTGTCAACAACTAACTCAATCATATCACATCCCTATTCATAATTTCTTTGTCTTAGTTCAACTAATTGTATGTGGATGCATAATAGTTATATTGTGGACATATCTTGACCAGATCAAAGTCTAGTTAGTTATATGTGGACAAACTTCTGTCTAAATTAAGTATATGGATGCCTAACAGCTATATTGTGGACATATCTTGACCAAATCAAATTCCATTTAGTTATATGTGGACACACTTCTATCTAAATTAAGTATATTTCTTGTCTAGTTACAGTTGGATATTCTTCAACTAAATCAAACGGACCAAATCTTCCTTGTTTTAAGAAAGTGTTCAAGGATCATCATTGATCATTTGAATGATTAATGAAGGATTGATTATGTGACCAAATATTCCAATGAATGAGATCCAACTCATCTCCCGCAACAGAACTTATTCTTATCATAGCATCTCATCAAAATTGACGCAACAATTTACATTCTAGTTTACAGAGCACCCAATACGTAGATAGAATACGAGCACAAGACTAAATTCAAAATCCTTCAACCTATTTCACTTTCTCTATAGCACACTCACTCAATCACCCCACCAGACTGTGAGAACTCCCTGGTGACTCACTCACTTGACTGTCGAACTTCCACTTGTTTCATCGTAGTCCACTCCATCGCTTATCTCACTAGATTTGTCTCGTCACACTCCATTGTGCCTTTTGTCACACTAGCTCAAAGCACCCTATAGATTTTATTCTGCACCATTGATAAGAGATCGGCTTCATTTCTTCACTCCATTGTACCATTCGTCACACTATCTCAAGGAACCTTGCAGATTTTCTTTTGCACAATTGATCTTTTCATCCTTTGATCCTTATGCGCACTTATGTTTTCATTCTTTCACAACTTCCTTTGTTTGTGCGCCATACTTTGTGTCATATTATTTTTCATAGTTCTAGAACTAACTATATTCATGACCACTTTGACATCAATGACAACATATGCACAACACTTCCATGAAACCTTAAACCTGCAACAACAAAACAATAATAAATGTTGACAAATCAGTAAGGAAATGCAAAGTAAAAGAAGAAGGAAGAGAAGGAAAGGGAGAATACATTACCTTCCTCGTGGAGATTCCTCCATGAAACCCTAAATTCCATGAGGATGAAACCCTAAGTGAGAAAACCCTAAGGGAGAAAGGAGAAATGAGAAGAGAGAGAGAGAGAGAGGAAGAGGAAATAAGTAAAGAATGAGAGAGTGCGGATTGAGGGTTTTTTGTGAGGTTAAATAAGATATTTTAATTAAAATAATAAATACCCTCATACTCGTGAGAATTAAGACAAGTGGCTTATTTTTATCCCTTAATCTTTTTTAAATTTATTTTTGCAAAGTTTCCCTCACTTTTTTATAGTTACTCAAGAAACCCAATGTTAAACCCCATGCTAAACCCAACACTAAATTCAATTCTATATTCAATGTAAGTGGTGCCAAGTTGAGCACTAACCCATGAAATAGCAAGGATTTTTCATCAAAACTATAGGAAAAAAAAATCACCAAAAGGCTAAATGGAAGAAAAAATGAAACTAAAAGGGGAGCTAATGACATAATTTTGTTGTAATGACACAAGAACAAGAACAAGAACAAGCATGTCATTATGTAAATTTGAACCTAGTTGAGGGTGATCACAACATCTCACTTTCATCAACCCGACAAGCCACCATTGACTTCTCTTGTAATTTTTATTAACTTTATTTTTTTATAAAAACCTAGAAAATAAAAACCTTAAAACCCCTAGCCTTAGTTTTTGTAGTCTTTCTATTATGTTGATGTTGTTTATATTGTATGCATCATACTCAAACCTATAATTATTATATATTATATTTGTATTTATAGGGTATTTATCTATAGCTAGGAAGTTGAGTAGTTAATTGGATCTAGCTCGAGTGGTGGGGAGGAATTATTTTTATCCTCCCCGCAGATGTTCAATTCTTGCAAGTGGCATGTTGATCTCTTAATGAGTATAGTGTTGTAATGGCCTTGATTACTATGTTGAAAAATCCTCAAACTTACAACAAATTCAATTTACCCTAAGTAACATCCTCAAGCTTCTAACAAATCCAATTTACCCTGAGTTTTGTGAGGCCTAGAACATTATGGAAATTATCATACTGAAATTTATAGATGAAAAAATTGGGCTTGCAATTAGTTCCTTTCCTTGGATCACGAGATGTTCAATGATAATTATACTAGGATTAATGATATTCCATGTCAATTTTACAAGGCGAAGTTGGATTTTTTCATGCCTAATGTGTTACAACTCTATAGAGAAGCTCTCAATAAGTGGTTGTTAGGTTTGGCCAATAAAGAAGGTTTTATAAAGATCATCCTCAAACCTAGAGACTCTTATATCGATACAAATTACAATCCAATCACATTTATTAATACTTCTTATAATATTTTGGCTAAAACCTTGGTCCTCCACCTCAAGCACAATGGTGCAAAGGAGACCAACCCCCTTGCATTATTAGAATTGAAAAACAAAATTCGCATTAAGATAAAACCTTTGACCACACATAAACATCATATAAACATAATATAACATGCTTAATAACAACACCAGTAATATCACCATCACCCATACACAAATACGATTATTTTTTGCATGGAAACATTGAACAAAAAAACCACCTTCAATGATCGATCATCTTCTTTCTTACTAAATATTGTTGAATATTTACAATGATAAGGATCTTGGCCTTCTTTATACTCTCTATCCCTCACTCAATATAAAATTGATTTAACTACCAAGTTGTGGGCCATGGAATCCTTCACTCCTAAACTTCACCTCTAGAGTGCCTTCCTTCATCTCCATTGTTGTCTTATATTTATCCTTCTTCTAGTTGTAATCATCAATGCCTACTACACTTCAACTTCTCCAACTGTCTCTTCAATTTCCCAATATATCGTATCTACAACTACTCAACTCTTTCCATTATAGAAAAATTAACAAATTATGTGTAATTATAATAAAGAGGTAAAATATAAACATAATGGTACATAACATAAAACATTTAATAATGTGTTAAATTTACTTATATTTCTAGGAAAATATTCCTCCAACTAGATGCAATTAAAGGATGTTCCTCCCAACCTTAGGCTCGTTGTCACACTTAATATTCCTATGATAGGGCCACCCCCAATCTGAGGTTATAAGTCCACAAGGGTGACTTCCTAAGGTATATATCTAAATAATTTCACTCAACCAATCAACCAACTCTCTTTCCCTCTCAACTTGTACCACAACATGAATGGGATCCCCTTCTCTATAGAATCCCTCAAGCTATCCCAATTCTCATATAGTGCTCCAACACAAGTTGTTAAGGAATCTCTCTACTAGGACTCTAGGGATTCTTGGTTGTGGGGTATATTTCTCTCTCTCTCACCCATCAACCCAAACACCCACAAGTTTATAGGGATTCTATGGCTATAAATTTCTCACAATGTCTCTTAGAACTAGCATTGAAATTAGTACCATAATTATAGTGACACAACAACATAAAATTTTGTGGAAGATCATTATATTTACCAAAGAAAAATTCCCTTTCCTCCCTTGATATTTTCAGCCAATTCATACCACACCAATTTCATACCATAATTCAGAGCAACAACCTCTCCACAAAATTCTTAACAACATAATAATTTGAAATCCCCTTGTATGGAAAAAAGCACAAGATATATTTTCATGATAAGCATCCACCATGAGTTGTATTGAGAATCCCATGTTTTAATTTAATACAAATCACCCTACATCTTCATATAATAATAAACGAAGGCTAATTAATCCATGTTTAATAATCAAAGGGTTAAAAGACTTAGGTCTAGTCATTAGATAAGGTTTTCCCCTCTCATCCCCTAAAGCCTTCTATAAGCCTCTCTTTCACTTCCCCTACTTGTGGAATCAGAGCCCCCCATTTCATCCTTCTTCGTTTGTACCCTATAGGGTTTTAATATGATATTTGAATGTACAATTACAATTCACATATGGCCTTGGATTACAACCATCTATTCATTACATTTACATTCACATTTCAAGGCAAAAAATGGGGATATTACAATTACTATGTTAAATATTTTGTTTTTGGCTCTACTTATGTTGTTAGTTCATAGATAAAAGGTTTTGTCCTTGAACTCATCTAAATCAACATTTTCCACATGTCCATCTCATCCCCTCATGATCTACTTCATCACCATTTCACTACCACTTGTCTTTTTCCATACATATTTCCAAAATCTTTCCACTAAGAAGTATATTTATTGTTGGAGATGCTCATGCATCACATATTATCCCAAACATTCTTAATCCAAAACAAACAAGCTTCATTCATAGTCGATATATCGTAGATAAATTTGAAGTTGTGTGGGAAGGTATGGAGAGGGATCATTCTTTTTCTTGGATTCTCTTTTCATTAAGATATAATTGAGAAGGCATATAAGTAGTTTGAGTGTCCCTTAATCTTACTATGTTAAAATATTTGGTTTTTGACTCTACTTTTATTGTTGTTGTTACTGGAGACTCTTTCTATAAACACTTTGACTTATCATTCCATTAATCAATTCAAGTCTAAGGAAGTTGGACTATTTTTTTTCCATCGTGAAAGGTTGTTTTCTAGCACCATACCTGCATATGTTATGTTATTTCAGGTTTTGGGTTATTTAATCTATTATAAATTTGGTGTGGGGCTTATCAAAGGCATCACATTGCCTAGACTGAATGTTGGCTAGTTAGTCAATAACCATTTTGTTAACAGTTCCTTCCTCGCTATATTTTAGCACTAAGTCCCTTGGGATAGAACGATGGAGTTCATGGATACATTTTTTCTTTCATTGGGCTCAAACATTCAGTGGCACAAAACTCTATGTTATAGGTAGATTCAATGTCCAATTACGAACTAGATCACTGGTAAGAAATGGGCTCGAATTTAACCAAGATATATTTTCAAATAATTGGGTATCCTCTTACTTTTAAATAATACCCAAAGGATTTTAGGGAGCTTGTTGTCCAAAGGGTATAAAATAAAATTGATAAATTAGTTACAAATCCTTTGGACATACTTGCCAAATTTCAAACGTGCACCAAAATTTTAGTACTGACGCATTTTTACTACTCTCGTTAGGTTACCTCAAAGTTAGGTTATCTAAGAAAAAGCAGGCTACCACTGAATGGGAAGGATTGGTCATGGTGTATGCACTCCAAAAGTGAAACCATTTTCTTCTAGGATGCCCATTTCAAGTTTTTACAGATAACTTCATGTTGAAATATATGGTCAACAAGCTGACGTTGGAGGATCATATTTTATAATGGAAAAATGTTTTCAAAATTTGTCATAAGTATGGTGGATTAGGTTTCATTAAAACTAGAACTCAAGTGCAAACTCTATGTGCCAAGTGTTTGTTTAGGGACATAATTGGAAAGGGAATTTGGAAATTTTTTATCATTCATCATATTAGTTAAGGGGATTGTTGGAAAGTTGGTTTGGACAGTTGGTTGTCATTGATGTCAACCCTTAGATATTGATGTCAACCCTTGGAGAGGTCCAGATACATGGACGAGATTTTTTGAAAGTTGATTTTTATTTGTATGATCGAGATTGATGGTGAGTTAGTTGGGTGCATTTGAAAAGCCTACATGAAGCCAGGGAGGTGTGGTTATGGAACCTAAGGTTTTTTTAGGAATATGGACATGAAGAACGTTGCAAATGTAGGTAATATAGTCATATATGCATAGTTCTCTTCATGTCTTTTTCGGTGATATGTGGTATGCCACATGGATCCTCAGGGTTAGGGAGATATGGCCTTGTGAAGTTGGAAGCCTTGGAGAATGGTCAAGAAGCCCCTAGTTGGTTACAAGTCTTTAATGAAAGG
>ML808632.1:10109-54330 GCA_009831015.1 Picea engelmannii | reverse complement strand
CAAAAGTAGGATGGAGGATAATCACTACAAACAACCTATGGACAAAACTAGTTACTCAAAAATATATCAGTCTGGATACAATGGAGGAATGGATCTATAGGCCAGTAAAAGTGGTAGCCAATTGCACCATTATATGGAAAGCACAACTTAAATATTTTCAGGTGGTTGGGGAAGGGTTAGCGTGGAAAGTGGGAAATGGTCTAAGAGTTAGAATTGGAACAAATCCGTGACCAGGGAGTGAAAGAGGTCATCTTCTCCCTTAGCCAATTATTGATGATTTGTAGGATAGGGGCTTTTTCTACCTTGAACAAATAGTTGACAGGGACATGACTACAATTTGGAGTCAAGCTTGGAAAAGAGATGATCAATTGGGGATGGATAGGAAATATGAAGCCATTTGGGATGGATACATCAGGGCTCTTCAACTGGGACACATTTGTCTCACTGATAGGGAGGAATATATTGTTTGGAAACACAATCCCCATGGATTTTATACACCAAAAGTTGGATATATACAGCTAAACATTGATCTCCTTCAAAAAGAACCCTCTTGGTGGTGGAAAGGGGTGTGGAAACAAAATTTTCCTTTAAAGGTGTGTCTCTTTATATGGTGTTTAATTATAAACAAGGTTCCTACATGGGATAAAATGAGAAGGAGACATTTGGAAGGGTCGGGATGGTGTGCACTCTATAGGTCAGATGAGGATTCTACTACGCATCTCTTCCTCATGTGCCCTCTCATCCGCCAGATTTGGGATGAATGTGCAGGTGTATTAAATTAGGTATGCATATGGAAAGGACCAAACATTGAGGAATATTGGAGGGAGTGGTCATCAAACCCACAAAATCATAATATCAAACCGCTACCACTTCTTATCAACTGGGGAGTTTTGCTAGCTCAAAATGTGTTAATTTTCGATTAGAAACCATCCATTCTTGAACTCATATTGGCACAGAGTCTAATTATTCTATCTCACTTCCCCCAAGGTAAGGAAGAACATCCAGTAAGGATTGTGGTGACAGAAAGTGTGGACCACTCTCAGTCGTGGTCCTATTTTTATGGGGCATCGCAAATTGATGGCCAAGTTTGTGAAGGAGGTGTTGTACTCCACCTTACTAATATACATTATTTCAATATAACTATGGGTCTAGGATTAGGAACAAATAATTACGCAGAACTAATGGCCCTTAAACTACTGCTAACTTTTGTTGGGGAGAAAGAGAATGAAACCTTACAAATATTTGGTGACTCTATGGTGGTTATTAATTGGATCATAAAATCTCAAGCATGTCACAACATCAGGAAGGCCCCACTCCTTGATGACTTTTTTACCATTATTGACTCTTACAGATTATTTTCTTTGTGTCATGTTTACAAGGAAAGGAATCGACTGGCCGATAAGATCTCTAAGGAGGGCCTTCAATTGGTTCTGGGACAATGGAAAATAAAAGCATTGAATGGTGGAACTGTATATGAGTTCTTTCATAGGTTGTTTATAGATATAATGAATCTTTTTGGAGTTGCTCTTCCTTCATGAGTCCTATTCTCTATTTGTGATTCTGAACCACATGGTGTGGTATTCTTTTTTGGCTTCCAACTCTATGCGTTTGAGTTTTCTTTTTGCACAGTTTATATTTATGTCATCAGGTCAATGGGACGGTCCTTCTTTGTATTTGAATACTCGGTTTCAGTTTTGTTCAGTATAAACAAGATATGTTGTGGAGTTTACAAGAGGCATCAAGGTTCTAATTCAACATAATTTATATGTATTTACAGTAGGCTCTTTGTTTTTTCGGGACTGAAATGATGAATCCATTGATATATTAGAATATATATTTTTGGAACTGATCTTCTTAGAATGGAAGATTGAAATCTCAAATGCATGTTTGTTCATGCATTATGCAGAATGCAAATTTTCTTTCTCCTTGAAATAAAATTTACGTTTTTTTTCTCCTTGAAGAGACTAGCAATGAGTACGTCTATTGTTTTTGGACTTCCACCATAAAAAACACAATTCTATATTTAATTATAGAAACAGAAAAAGGTGTACAAACTAGTGTTCCAAGTACTCTACAAGTTCTATGCCTAATAAAATGACCCAAAATGCATTTGCCTCTAAAAAACATTCATATTATATTAAACTTTCATGTTACCCTTGTCTTCCTTCTCCTCACCGAAGTATTGGATGCCTATTCCTTCAATTTCCATTGGTACTTGATTTTGAAAAAAAATCTCAACATCAACTCCCCCTCTGTGTATAGATTGTTCAGTTCCATGATCATTTGACACCAAGGAGAGGTTATCCATCCATTGTGAAACAACTATATCTTACAACCTGCCACATTTTACTTCTAATGATTCAATCTTATACTTTTGAATGAGAAGAAGGCTTGAAAGGTTGGCACTTTGATTTTCAAATGAGTGTTCCAATTCTTCCATCTTGGAGGAAAGAACCAATATTGCACTATCGTTAGCCTAGGTAACCTCCTCATTCTTGTGTAGTACCCTCTTAAGATGACAAAGGTTGTCACTTGCAATTTATACCCAATTGGCCCTCAAAATAGGCTTCACTATCTCTTGAAACGGGGGCCCTAACACTTTGCTCCTTGAGTCGTGATATTGGTTAAAGGAAAACCCCCTAATTACTCTCTTCCAGACTACTGAAAATGTCACCTTGCATGAGAATATACCTACATAAATGAGAATTAAGAACCGAATGAAAATTTCAACCACATTACCAGCAACACATTGATGAAGAGACCACATTTTTCCATCCTCCCTTATCCACAGTCAAACATCTGCATTAAAATCCATAGCACACCATTCCCCATACCCTATGCAAGTGAAACTTTCCTCACCCCTCATAAAAGAACGCACCCTCCACCAGAACACCTCTCTGGAGTTGAGTTTCGTAGAAACTACCTCAATAATAATCCCAAATTAATTAACCCTTCCCATGATTGCACCTTGATAAGTTGCAAGTGAGTCCTTCAAGAATAAATGAGCACAAAATCTCGCTCGCTCTTGTTGTCTTACTAAAATCTACTTGGAGTGTGTGGAATTTTCAGATGCATGTTGGATTTGACATGCATTAATGATAATTTATCATTGGATTTGATTAATAACACTACCCATATAAATTAATAAAGTTAGGGGATTGTGGCTAGGAAGAATTCCCCATTTTCCATAAGAACTCTCGTATTTAACGATGTGGAAAAATTTTCCCACACATCCTCTTCACCATTTAGTTATCTTCGAATGTGGAGGAGCTAAACCTTGTTGAATTAAGACAAGAACTGCTTGATTCATGGAATTATTCCCTAAATCTTGATCCCTCGAGGATTAGATTGGGTTATCATTTCCCTGATAATGATAAGTGAATTAAATTATGAGATAAAATAGTATTTAATACTAAGGGTGCCAAGATTTGAACCAATGTCTCCTTACAAGAATGCAAGGACCTTCCTTAGGACACACCCATGAATCAGATATATGCATTACACAGACCCCCCCAATATGATTTTTTTGTTCTTCTTTCTATATTAAACATGCAACAACAAAAAAATAGTAAACATTAGAAAATCAATAAAGGAAAAGCAAAGTAAAAGACTAAGGAAGGAGGAGAATCCAAGGGAGAAGCCATTACCTTCCTCATGGAGGTTCTTCCTATTGATACTCACAGTAATACTGAGAGGGGGGGGTGAATCAGTATTACATCAATTTTCTCAATTTTATTTTCTTTCAATGATTTAATATCAATTTAAAGTGCTTACTTAATCACCAATGCATACAAAAATCAAAATAACATAGAAAAAACAGTACACCATAATTTTTATGTGGAAACCCAATGCAGGAGAAAACCACAAAACATATTTCTTTATGTTCCTCTACAAGCACCAACTTACAATTTATAATCTTTCATCTCGACAGGCACCCACTTGTTTCAAATAATGAGGACACCAATCCTCTCAGGAACCAACTTGTTACAAATGATGAGGACACAAATCCTCTCAAGCACCAACCTATTACAAATGATTAGGACACCAATCCTCGCAGGCACCAACATGTAGAGTGAGGACACCATCCCTCTCCCTTGCACCACCATGCCTCCCTATATTCATTTTCCTCAAAAATATTCCTTACACAACTAGACCTTTCTCAATAATTTTCTCTTTTTAATTCAAAAAGCATGTGATTATTTCCAGTTCAGTTCCTTTGAATAGCTACAGGACCTTTTCCTTCTCTTCTTGTCAACAAATAACTCGATCAGAGCACATCCCTATTTATAATGTCTTTGCCTCAATTCAACTAATTGTATGTGGACTCATAATAGTTATATTGTGGACATATCTTGACCATATCAAAGTCTAGTTAGTTATATGTGGACAAATTTATGTCTAAATTAAGTATATGGACACATAATAGTTATATTGTGTACATATATTGACCATACCAAAGTCCAGTTAGTTATATGTGGACACACTTCTATCTAAATTAAGTATATCTCTTGTCTAGTTACGGCTGGATATTCTTCGACTAAATCAAATGGACCAAATCTTCCTTGTTTTACGAAAATGTTCAAGGATCATCATTGATCCTTTCAATGATTAATGAAGGATCAATTATGTGACCAAATCATCCAACGAATGAGCTTCATCTCATCTCCAGCAATAGAACCTAGTCTTGTCAGAGCATCTCATCAAAATTGACGCAACAATTTTCATTCTGGTTTACAGAGCACCCAATGTGCAGATAGAATAGGAGCGCAAGATTTAATTCACAATTCTTCAACATTTTGCACTTGCTTTGTAGCATGCTCACCCAATTTCCCCACCAGAATGTGATCTCACCCTAGTGACTCACTCACTTTACTGTTGAACTTCCACTCATTGTGTCATAGTCCACTTCGTCGTTTGTCGCACTATATTCATCTCATCACACTCCATTGCATCATTCATCACACTAGCTCAAGGCACCCTGCAGATGTTATTTTATGCCATTGACAAGAGACCAACTTTGTTTCATTACACTCCACTGCACTGTTCATCGTACTAGCTCAATGCACTCTTTATGTTTTCTTCTGAGCCATTGATCCTTTCGTCCTTCGATCCTTCTGTGCACTTCTATTTACATTCTTTCATGACTTCCTATGTCTGTGCGCCATACTTTCTACCATACTTTCTGCCATACTGTTAGAACTAACTATATTCATGACCACTTTGACATCAATGACAACATATGCACAACTAACTTCCCCTTTGTCATTGATAACAACCAAAAGAGCCTGACTACCAAATCAATGGCATTTATGCTAAGTTTCTCCCCCTTTCAATGTGCACAAATACTAAATCAATGTTGTTTATGCTAAGTTTCTTTCCCTTTCAATGTGCGCAACAAACTCCCTTTCAATGTGTATCAACTTCATGCTGATTTGTTTTGTTGCTTTTGTTTGTGTTACTCTCCCCCTTTGACAACAATGACAAAGATAGACTCTATATATTCTCCCTCTGGGAAGAAGGTCCTATGGAATTATGTGCTAAAACATGCTTCAGACTTTTTACATGCATAGAACCACCCTCAAAGAGAATACCATCGAGAACCATTGAAAACTTCAACTATGCACATATCCACAAAAGCAAACTTATTTTTATGTGTAATGTAAATATTAACAACAATATCACTTGCCCATGATATAGCATCAAATGGGGCACTTGTAGAAGTAGTGAAATGTTTTCTTTACTGAAGAGAGGAAGATGAGATCACACCCAACCTATATCTAAGATAATCAAAGGTTTCTCTTGGTAATGGCTTGGTAAAAATATATGCAATCTTCTCTTTGAAAGGAACATACTCTAATTTGACCACCTGATCCTGAACCTGTTCTCTAAGAAAATGATATTTGAATGGTATACGCTTAATCTTAGAGTGTTGAAGGAGGTTTTTAGAGATATTGATAGAACTTGTATTGTCACACATGATGGTGACAAGTTGATCACAAGACACTTGAATATCCTTGAGATTGTTTTTTATCCACAACACTTGAGTACAACAGGATGTTGCAGCTATACATTTGGCTTCAGTTGTAGAAAGGGAAATGGAAGTTTGTTTCTTGTTGAGCCAGGACACTAAACAAATGCCAAGGAAGAATGCACCTCCACTAGTGGTTTTTATATCATCAATAATCCATGCCCAGTCTGCATATGTATAAGCTCTAAGAACGAGGTCTATGTATTTTGGATACCACAAGCCATAATCAACAGTGCCTTGTAAGTATCTAAATATTATTTTAACCACAAGGACATGAGTTTCCTTAGGATTGGATTGAAACCTAACTACTAAACATATTTCTTGCATGATATTAGGCCTTGAAGTTATGAGATAGAGTAAACTACCTATCATAGACCTATACATGGTTTGATCTCTTTCTGGAGCATCGTCATCTTCACTGATTTTGCAATTGGTATTCATAGGAGTGCTTACTGGTGCACATTTTTCCATGCCAAATTTAATCAAGATTTCCTTGAGATATTTACTTTGAGAAATGAAAATTCCTCTTTCTAATTGATGAATCTATAGACCAAGAAAGAATGAGATTCCCCCCAACATAGACATCTCAAACTCTTGTTTCATTGCATATGCAAACTTCTTACTCGTTAATTCATTATTACAGCCAAAAATAATATAATCAACATATACTACAATAATTAACATGTCATTACCTTCATCCTTGACGTATACGTTTATATCAGTCGTTCCCTTTTTAAATCCTTGTTGGTGCAAATACTTGTCTAGTCTGTAATACTGAGTTCTTGGAGGTTGTTTTAGCCCATATAGGGATTTTTTTAATCGACGGACATAATCCTTTTTGTCGGTCAGCTAAAAACCCTTTGGTTGCTCCACATAAACTTCTTCCTCTAGATCACCATTAAAAAGGTTGATTTGACATCCATCTGATAAACTTTGAATTCTTTGTAGCATGCAAAATCCAAAATCATCATAATAGCTTAAATTCTTGCAACAGGGTAAAAGGTTTCTTCAAAGTCCACTCCTTCTACTTGAGCATACCCTTTGCATACCAGTCTGGCCTTGTTTCTGACTATTTTTCCATCTTCATTCAACTTGTTTCTATATACCCATTTAGTTCCAATTACATTCTTATTATTAGGTCTTTGAACAAGATCCAAAGTCTTATTTTTTTCTATCTGGTCTAGTTCTTCATTCATGGCTTTGATCTAATGGTCATCCTGACTTGCTTGCACCAAATTTTGGGGTTCACTCATGGACAACACTGCAAAATTTGTAGAGCTAGATGTATCTATAAGTTTTCTTCTAGTTTGTACACATGCTTCCTTGTTTCCAAGAATCTGACTTTTTGGATGATGTTTTTGAGCATACCTTGATGGGGTCTTTGGTTGTGGTGTTTCCATTCTCTCATCTTCCTCTGAATCCTCTGGTTCCTGATTTTCATTCATTCTGACAACTTGTGGTTCATTATTGATTGGTTCATCATATGGATCATCATGATGTTCGTGTCTCACGGGATGAAGTGGAGTCTTTACATATATACTCTCGACTATATTGTGGAGTCTTTTGTTGTAGCACTTGTACACTTTTCTTCTGGAGGAGTATCCTAATAGGATACCTTCATTGGCTCTATATTCAAACTTACCTAAGTTTTCTTCCTTTCTTTTGATGTAGCATTTGCTTCCAAATATCTTGAAATGCTTTATTGATGTTGATCTGCCATGGCATAGCTCATAAGGAATTGTATTGTTGTTTACTCTTATGTGAGCTTTATTGAGAATGTTGACAACAGTTTGAATGGCCTCTCCCCAAAGGGTGTTGGGTACCTTTGATTGATAAAGCATCACCCTGGCCATTTCTTGAATTGTTTTATTCATCCTTTCTACAAATCCATTTTGTTGAGGGGTTCTTACAATAGAAAACTGTCTCTTGGTCCCATGTTTTTCAAAATAACTATTGAATTCATCAGATGTGAATTCTCCTCTTCTATATGACCTTAGGCACTTGATTTTTAAGTCCATTTCATTTTCTGCCTGCGCTTTGAAGATTTTAAATTTTTCAAAATCCTCAAATTTATGCTTCAATAATCCAACTCAAGTCATCCTAGTATAGTCATCAATCAACAATATGAAATATTTTTTACCTCATGGTGATTGTGTACTAGTAGGGCCACAGAGATTTGTATGGATTAGCTCAATAGGTCAAGTGGTGGAGTGTTCTCTTTCCTTGAATTGAACTCTTGATTTCTTTCCAAATTGACATCACTTGCAGACAATATTCTCAGGTTTGGAAATTTTAGAAATATCTCATACAACATATTTTCTTCCTAGCTTAACAATCTTATTAAAACTAAGATGACCTAGTATTTTGTGCCAAATCCATCTCTCATCAGTTTTACCAATGCAACATTTTTCTTTAACTTCTTCTAGGACATACACATTCTCTGGAGTTCTGACTTCATTTACAACAGTATTACATGTATTCACATCCGTTACTTTACAACCTTTTGAATGAAAGAGAGCATTGTGTCCTTGGTCACACATTTGACTTACACTCAACAAGTTATGTTTTAGACCATCTACATACAACACATTATGTGCTTGGGTCTTTCCCTTCTTATCTTCATCTAGTACAACAATTCATTTTCCTCTAATTCTAGCTAGAGCATTGTTTCCAAAATTAACATTACCACCTTTGTCTTCAGTTAGGAATTCAAAATTACACTTGTCTCCTTTCATGTGCTTGGAGTATCCACTATCAATATACCATTGATTTTCTTGATTTTTGGCATATAGATTCAGTCCACATTTTTCTTTATTTTTATTTTTCTCCCTCCTAACCTTGGTAAAAAATTATTGTCTATCTTGCTTAAAAACAAGCAACATATTTCTACTGCATTCACTTTCTTTGTGTCCAAAATTATTGCATATGTGGCACTTGATTTCATTCAGTAAAGAAGAGAAGGAATTATTGAAATAATTTTTAACCATAGCCATTTGAGGTTTATTGAATATTATTCCCACATTTTTGTTATATCTAAAATTATTGCAACTCACATCCTTATGGCTAAAGTTACCACAAGAGAAACAATATCCATAGAAAAAATTTGGATCCCTTGGAATAAATAACTTACTTGAAGGAATTGGTCTTTGTCTGCCAAATTAATAAGATCCAGGCATTTGTTGCTTCCTTACTTCATATTTGTTTGCATGGTTGGGTTGATCCAGTTATGACTGCTTCTTCTTTTCATTTTTTGATTTGTTAGGATGACTATTGTTTCCCTTGAGAGCATTGGCATAGTTTGTGGGATTCTCAGTAGTTGACATGTTGATGCTTGACTCACCTTTGACAACGTTTGAAATTTCCTTATATCCCAATCTTGTATTGTCATCTAGTGATCTCTGATTGCTGAGAATGTTATCTAGGATTTCATATCCTTTTACGAATTTTATATTCATTTGAGTCTTGGACTTCTCTAGATAGTTTCTTAAGGATACTATTTGTTCTTCTATTTTCTCACAAATATTCTCCTTTTCTTTTATCTAATTCATCAATATTTATTCCTTTATTTTCGCCTCTTCTAGATGGATTTTTAATATCACTATATCTTCGCTAATCTCATTGTCTTTTTCTTTATAAATTTGTAACTTTTCTTTTCTTAGTCTATTCTTTTTCTTGAGACAAGATATTTCCTCCAGATAACTAATGAGTTCTCCTTCCATGTCGACTACAAATTAATACTCTTCTATGTCTATTTTTTCTTGATCAAATCTTTGTTTCTCTAAATCCAAGAGAATTTTTTAATCTTGAATTGTATCTGGCTCATATTTTTCTTCTTCAAATTCTGAAGAGTTGTTATTATTCTCCCTTGAATAAAATTTGTTCCTTTTAAAAAACTTTTTCTTCTTAAAATATCTAGGTTTATCCTTTCCTTTTCTTTCTTTTTCATTGGTGTGGTTTTCTTTGAAAGGGAATTTGGATGAAAAAAGATCATTTTACCACAATGAAGGCATTTGAATGGTAACATACCTTTATACTTTCCGGAGACACTCTTCAGTTTCCTTACAAAGTCAGATTCTTCTTCATCTGAGAAGTGTTCAGAGGAATCATTTTCTTGAGATGTTGACGATTTAAAATATGCCTTGACTGCGTCCTTTAGATCTAGTTGTTCTTTCCTGGTCCTCATCTCATAAGCAGTCAGTATTCCATGGAGACTATCCATAGTCATTTTATCTAGTTCATACATTTCTTCTATATAATAAACCTTTGCATCAAGTCTTGAGGGAAGAGATCTTAGTACCTTCTAAACCACCATAGCTTCTTCAATCTTCTCACTTATCCCCTTCATAGTCTTTACAGTCTCATCTACTCTAAGAAAGAAACCTGCAATATTTTCATCTTCACTCATCCTTATCCTTTCAAATTTCATTCTGTGAACTTGAAGTTTGGCCAACTTTACTTTCTCGTCCCATTCATAATTGTTTACCAGTTTGTCCCATATTTCCTTTTCAGATTCCAACTACATTACTTTAACAAACAAAAAATTGCAAGCCTGCCTTGGATAGCATTCATAGTTCTTGCATTACTATAGTAATGTTTCTTACTAGCTTCATCAGTTGGAAGAGTTGTTGGGATTTTATAACCATCTACCACGATCTTCCAAACTTTCATACCAAGAGACATCAAGTAGGTCTTCATTCTAATTTTCCGAAAGGCAAAATTTGTTCCATTGAATAGAGGAGGTCTGGTTGAAGAAGAAGAGGAATATTGACTTTTCATACTTTTTGTGTGATCTTCCTTCTCGTTGTGAGGGTGTTACTGAAGGAACCTCGCTCTGATACAAATTGTTGAGACTCACAATAATACTGCGATGGGGGGTGAATCAATATTACATCAATTTTCTCAATTTTATTTTCTTTCAATGATTTAATATTATTTTGAAGTGCTTACTTAATCACCAATGCATACAGAAATCAAAATAACATAGAAAACACAATACACTAGAATTTTAATGTGGAAACCCAATGCGGGATAAAACTACATAACAACTTTCTTTATGTTCTTCTACAAGAACCAACTTACAATTTGTAATCTTTCATCTCTAAAGGCACCCACTTGTTGCAAATAATGAGGACATGAATCCTCTCAGGCACCGACTTGTTACAAATGATGAGGACACTGAAATCCTCTCAGTAACCAACCTGTTACAAATGATGAGGACACCAATCCTCTCAAGCACCAACCTATATTTGAGGAAACCATCCCTCTCCCCTACACCAACCTACCTCCCTGTATTCATTTTTCTCCAAAAAATTCCTTACACAACTAGAGCTTTCTCAAGACTTGTCTATTTTTAACTAAAAAACCATCTGATATATGTCTAATTCAGTTCCTTTGAACAGTTACAGGATCTTTTCCTTCTCTTTTTGTCAACAACTAACTCAATCATATCACATCCCTATTCATAATTTCTTTGTCTTAGTTCAACTAATTGTATGTGGATGCATAATAGTTATATTGTGGACATATCTTGACCAGATCAAAGTCTAGTTAGTTATATGTGGACAAACTTCTGTCTAAATTAAGTATATGGATGCCTAACAGCTATATTGTGGACATATCTTGACCAAATCAAATTCCATTTAGTTATATGTGGACACACTTCTATCTAAATTAAGTATATTTCTTGTCTAGTTACAGTTGGATATTCTTCAACTAAATCAAACGGACCAAATCTTCCTTGTTTTAAGAAAGTGTTCAAGGATCATCATTGATCATTTGAATGATTAATGAAGGATTGATTATGTGACCAAATATTCCAATGAATGAGATCCAACTCATCTCCCGCAACAGAACTTATTCTTATCATAGCATCTCATCAAAATTGACGCAACAATTTACATTCTAGTTTACAGAGCACCCAATACGTAGATAGAATACGAGCACAAGACTAAATTCAAAATCCTTCAACCTATTTCACTTTCTCTATAGCACACTCACTCAATCACCCCACCAGACTGTGAGAACTCCCTGGTGACTCACTCACTTGACTGTCGAACTTCCACTTGTTTCATCGTAGTCCACTCCATCGCTTATCTCACTAGATTTGTCTCGTCACACTCCATTGTGCCTTTTGTCACACTAGCTCAAAGCACCCTATAGATTTTATTCTGCACCATTGATAAGAGATCGGCTTCATTTCTTCACTCCATTGTACCATTCGTCACACTATCTCAAGGAACCTTGCAGATTTTCTTTTGCACAATTGATCTTTTCATCCTTTGATCCTTATGCGCACTTATGTTTTCATTCTTTCACAACTTCCTTTGTTTGTGCGCCATACTTTGTGTCATATTATTTTTCATAGTTCTAGAACTAACTATATTCATGACCACTTTGACATCAATGACAACATATGCACAACACTTCCATGAAACCTTAAACCTGCAACAACAAAACAATAATAAATGTTGACAAATCAGTAAGGAAATGCAAAGTAAAAGAAGAAGGAAGAGAAGGAAAGGGAGAATACATTACCTTCCTCGTGGAGATTCCTCCATGAAACCCTAAATTCCATGAGGATGAAACCCTAAGTGAGAAAACCCTAAGGGAGAAAGGAGAAATGAGAAGAGAGAGAGAGAGAGAGGAAGAGGAAATAAGTAAAGAATGAGAGAGTGCGGATTGAGGGTTTTTTGTGAGGTTAAATAAGATATTTTAATTAAAATAATAAATACCCTCATACTCGTGAGAATTAAGACAAGTGGCTTATTTTTATCCCTTAATCTTTTTTAAATTTATTTTTGCAAAGTTTCCCTCACTTTTTTATAGTTACTCAAGAAACCCAATGTTAAACCCCATGCTAAACCCAACACTAAATTCAATTCTATATTCAATGTAAGTGGTGCCAAGTTGAGCACTAACCCATGAAATAGCAAGGATTTTTCATCAAAACTATAGGAAAAAAAAATCACCAAAAGGCTAAATGGAAGAAAAAATGAAACTAAAAGGGGAGCTAATGACATAATTTTGTTGTAATGACACAAGAACAAGAACAAGAACAAGCATGTCATTATGTAAATTTGAACCTAGTTGAGGGTGATCACAACATCTCACTTTCATCAACCCGACAAGCCACCATTGACTTCTCTTGTAATTTTTATTAACTTTATTTTTTTATAAAAACCTAGAAAATAAAAACCTTAAAACCCCTAGCCTTAGTTTTTGTAGTCTTTCTATTATGTTGATGTTGTTTATATTGTATGCATCATACTCAAACCTATAATTATTATATATTATATTTGTATTTATAGGGTATTTATCTATAGCTAGGAAGTTGAGTAGTTAATTGGATCTAGCTCGAGTGGTGGGGAGGAATTATTTTTATCCTCCCCGCAGATGTTCAATTCTTGCAAGTGGCATGTTGATCTCTTAATGAGTATAGTGTTGTAATGGCCTTGATTACTATGTTGAAAAATCCTCAAACTTACAACAAATTCAATTTACCCTAAGTAACATCCTCAAGCTTCTAACAAATCCAATTTACCCTGAGTTTTGTGAGGCCTAGAACATTATGGAAATTATCATACTGAAATTTATAGATGAAAAAATTGGGCTTGCAATTAGTTCCTTTCCTTGGATCACGAGATGTTCAATGATAATTATACTAGGATTAATGATATTCCATGTCAATTTTACAAGGCGAAGTTGGATTTTTTCATGCCTAATGTGTTACAACTCTATAGAGAAGCTCTCAATAAGTGGTTGTTAGGTTTGGCCAATAAAGAAGGTTTTATAAAGATCATCCTCAAACCTAGAGACTCTTATATCGATACAAATTACAATCCAATCACATTTATTAATACTTCTTATAATATTTTGGCTAAAACCTTGGTCCTCCACCTCAAGCACAATGGTGCAAAGGAGACCAACCCCCTTGCATTATTAGAATTGAAAAACAAAATTCGCATTAAGATAAAACCTTTGACCACACATAAACATCATATAAACATAATATAACATGCTTAATAACAACACCAGTAATATCACCATCACCCATACACAAATACGATTATTTTTTGCATGGAAACATTGAACAAAAAAACCACCTTCAATGATCGATCATCTTCTTTCTTACTAAATATTGTTGAATATTTACAATGATAAGGATCTTGGCCTTCTTTATACTCTCTATCCCTCACTCAATATAAAATTGATTTAACTACCAAGTTGTGGGCCATGGAATCCTTCACTCCTAAACTTCACCTCTAGAGTGCCTTCCTTCATCTCCATTGTTGTCTTATATTTATCCTTCTTCTAGTTGTAATCATCAATGCCTACTACACTTCAACTTCTCCAACTGTCTCTTCAATTTCCCAATATATCGTATCTACAACTACTCAACTCTTTCCATTATAGAAAAATTAACAAATTATGTGTAATTATAATAAAGAGGTAAAATATAAACATAATGGTACATAACATAAAACATTTAATAATGTGTTAAATTTACTTATATTTCTAGGAAAATATTCCTCCAACTAGATGCAATTAAAGGATGTTCCTCCCAACCTTAGGCTCGTTGTCACACTTAATATTCCTATGATAGGGCCACCCCCAATCTGAGGTTATAAGTCCACAAGGGTGACTTCCTAAGGTATATATCTAAATAATTTCACTCAACCAATCAACCAACTCTCTTTCCCTCTCAACTTGTACCACAACATGAATGGGATCCCCTTCTCTATAGAATCCCTCAAGCTATCCCAATTCTCATATAGTGCTCCAACACAAGTTGTTAAGGAATCTCTCTACTAGGACTCTAGGGATTCTTGGTTGTGGGGTATATTTCTCTCTCTCTCACCCATCAACCCAAACACCCACAAGTTTATAGGGATTCTATGGCTATAAATTTCTCACAATGTCTCTTAGAACTAGCATTGAAATTAGTACCATAATTATAGTGACACAACAACATAAAATTTTGTGGAAGATCATTATATTTACCAAAGAAAAATTCCCTTTCCTCCCTTGATATTTTCAGCCAATTCATACCACACCAATTTCATACCATAATTCAGAGCAACAACCTCTCCACAAAATTCTTAACAACATAATAATTTGAAATCCCCTTGTATGGAAAAAAGCACAAGATATATTTTCATGATAAGCATCCACCATGAGTTGTATTGAGAATCCCATGTTTTAATTTAATACAAATCACCCTACATCTTCATATAATAATAAACGAAGGCTAATTAATCCATGTTTAATAATCAAAGGGTTAAAAGACTTAGGTCTAGTCATTAGATAAGGTTTTCCCCTCTCATCCCCTAAAGCCTTCTATAAGCCTCTCTTTCACTTCCCCTACTTGTGGAATCAGAGCCCCCCATTTCATCCTTCTTCGTTTGTACCCTATAGGGTTTTAATATGATATTTGAATGTACAATTACAATTCACATATGGCCTTGGATTACAACCATCTATTCATTACATTTACATTCACATTTCAAGGCAAAAAATGGGGATATTACAATTACTATGTTAAATATTTTGTTTTTGGCTCTACTTATGTTGTTAGTTCATAGATAAAAGGTTTTGTCCTTGAACTCATCTAAATCAACATTTTCCACATGTCCATCTCATCCCCTCATGATCTACTTCATCACCATTTCACTACCACTTGTCTTTTTCCATACATATTTCCAAAATCTTTCCACTAAGAAGTATATTTATTGTTGGAGATGCTCATGCATCACATATTATCCCAAACATTCTTAATCCAAAACAAACAAGCTTCATTCATAGTCGATATATCGTAGATAAATTTGAAGTTGTGTGGGAAGGTATGGAGAGGGATCATTCTTTTTCTTGGATTCTCTTTTCATTAAGATATAATTGAGAAGGCATATAAGTAGTTTGAGTGTCCCTTAATCTTACTATGTTAAAATATTTGGTTTTTGACTCTACTTTTATTGTTGTTGTTACTGGAGACTCTTTCTATAAACACTTTGACTTATCATTCCATTAATCAATTCAAGTCTAAGGAAGTTGGACTATTTTTTTTCCATCGTGAAAGGTTGTTTTCTAGCACCATACCTGCATATGTTATGTTATTTCAGGTTTTGGGTTATTTAATCTATTATAAATTTGGTGTGGGGCTTATCAAAGGCATCACATTGCCTAGACTGAATGTTGGCTAGTTAGTCAATAACCATTTTGTTAACAGTTCCTTCCTCGCTATATTTTAGCACTAAGTCCCTTGGGATAGAACGATGGAGTTCATGGATACATTTTTTCTTTCATTGGGCTCAAACATTCAGTGGCACAAAACTCTATGTTATAGGTAGATTCAATGTCCAATTACGAACTAGATCACTGGTAAGAAATGGGCTCGAATTTAACCAAGATATATTTTCAAATAATTGGGTATCCTCTTACTTTTAAATAATACCCAAAGGATTTTAGGGAGCTTGTTGTCCAAAGGGTATAAAATAAAATTGATAAATTAGTTACAAATCCTTTGGACATACTTGCCAAATTTCAAACGTGCACCAAAATTTTAGTACTGACGCATTTTTACTACTCTCGTTAGGTTACCTCAAAGTTAGGTTATCTAAGAAAAAGCAGGCTACCACTGAATGGGAAGGATTGGTCATGGTGTATGCACTCCAAAAGTGAAACCATTTTCTTCTAGGATGCCCATTTCAAGTTTTTACAGATAACTTCATGTTGAAATATATGGTCAACAAGCTGACGTTGGAGGATCATATTTTATAATGGAAAAATGTTTTCAAAATTTGTCATAAGTATGGTGGATTAGGTTTCATTAAAACTAGAACTCAAGTGCAAACTCTATGTGCCAAGTGTTTGTTTAGGGACATAATTGGAAAGGGAATTTGGAAATTTTTTATCATTCATCATATTAGTTAAGGGGATTGTTGGAAAGTTGGTTTGGACAGTTGGTTGTCATTGATGTCAACCCTTAGATATTGATGTCAACCCTTGGAGAGGTCCAGATACATGGACGAGATTTTTTGAAAGTTGATTTTTATTTGTATGATCGAGATTGATGGTGAGTTAGTTGGGTGCATTTGAAAAGCCTACATGAAGCCAGGGAGGTGTGGTTATGGAACCTAAGGTTTTTTTAGGAATATGGACATGAAGAACGTTGCAAATGTAGGTAATATAGTCATATATGCATAGTTCTCTTCATGTCTTTTTCGGTGATATGTGGTATGCCACATGGATCCTCAGGGTTAGGGAGATATGGCCTTGTGAAGTTGGAAGCCTTGGAGAATGGTCAAGAAGCCCCTAGTTGGTTACAAGTCTTTAATGAAAGGGTAAAGTGGTTGCAAAATTAAATTTCAAGAATCCATAAAGTTAAGGAAATAGCTCCTAAAGTTAAGGAAAGAGGTTACTCACAAAAAGTATAAATACACCTCAAGAAGTCTCTCATAAGTACATGATTGATACACACAAGTTCATTGAATATATATCTAAGTGATCAAGTGATTCTTATCTGAGATAACCAAGGATATCTGAGGTGTTTTTTAGAGGGAATATGAAATAAAGAAGGTCTAAATTGCAAGGTCTGAGGCGTTGAGGCACATGGTTTGAGGAGAATCTTGGATATTGGGAATATTGTTTGAGATACACTTTTTGGTGTATGTATGAGGCACTTTTTGGTGATCTATATAAATGCTTGGTACACATTTGGCACATATTCTTGGCATATGGTTGATGCACATTTCATGGTACATGGTATATGGTGATGGTTGATGCAAATTTCATGGTACATGGTATATGGTGATGGTTGATGTACATGGTTGGTACATGGTATGGTGTTGATGTACATAGTTGATGTGCATGGTTGGTACATGGTATGGTGTTGATGTACATAGTTGATGTACATGGTTGGTACATGGTTGATGGTATAGGTTTGGTACATGGTATGGCAGAGGCACATATATTGTGATGATATGTTGGTGATCTTGGTACAAGCTTGGTAAAGGCATGTGTTGGTGATGTTGAGCATATAGTTTATAGGTTCTCTTGGTGATAGTGGATCCGGTAATGTTGAGTATCAGTGGCAGTGACAGTAACAGAGGCAGTGGTAGGGGCAGTGACAGGTTGGTCAGTGACAGGATGATGTGACATCTTGACGTGACAGTGTTAGTGATAGGTTAATTACATGATTGATTGATATATCGATGTAAATGATTGTGGTAGTGACAGTTGGTATACACTTATATTTCAGGGTGCCATGACGGGGTAAGGAAAGGGAGTTTTCATCTCCTTCCAGTTGGAGCCGAAGAATCAAGGAGTTGGAGCTTCCTTCAGTTTGGAGCCTAAGAACTAGGTGGTTGTAGCCAACTTCTAGTTGGAGCCGGAGAATGCAGGGGGTTGTAGCCTCCTTCTGATTGGAGACAAATAATTCAGGGAGTTGTAGCTTCCTTCATGTTGCAGCCTGAGAATAGGGGGTTGGAGCCTCCTTCCAGTTTCAGCTAGAGAATTGGGAAGTTGGTGCTTCCTATGAATGAATTCTTGATATATATAAGAAAGAATTATGTGGTTTTCTCCCATTTGGGTTTCCACTTAAATATTGGTGTACAATGTATTTGATGTGATGTTTCTTATGATTATATGTTCATGATGTATTGAATGCAATCATAGATGATACATTGATGATAAATTGTTGAACATTATTGATAAAGCCAAAGAATATATATTGCGGTTAAAATTTGTATAAAGTGCTCATATTGATTCACCCCCCCCCCCACCTCTTAGTATTCCAACAATTGGTATCAGAGCAGGTTCCTTAGGAGAAATAGTTTAACCATTGGAAGGTAGATAATCGAGTGCAGTATGAATGGAGTACCAATTTTCAATGGTCAAAATGGTCTAGACTATGAGTCATGGAGCATAAGGACGAAATGCAGGGGGATATGATATTTGGAAATCAGTTGTGACAGGATACAATTCTACAAAGAAACCTAAGACTGCAACCAAGAAGGAATTGAAAAATAACAACAAAATATCCATGGATTCCATCATGGAAGGAATATGTGATTTAGAAAAGGACAAAGTGGGAAAATTCTCATCAGCTAAAGAAATTTAGGATAAGCTACATAATATTTATTTTTCTCCTATCATTTAGTCAAAGAATTCCAAAGAAGATGCACGTACAGAATAAGAAGAAATATGCTTATCATATCAAAAATATTCAGAAGAGGAAGAGCGTGAAGAGGCAGAAGTTGATTATAGAGAATAATTGGTGTGTGTCATTGAAGCTCTAAGGAGGGAAAAGAGGATAAACAGGTCACTCTAGGAATAATTAAAGGAGAAAGAAGAATCTTAAAACTCCAACTCCATAGGAGTTGAGAAGATGATCATAATGCTAAAATGTGAGCCAGAAGACTCCAGAAGGATTGAAGAAACTCTCAAAGATCAGAAGCAGTAATTGGAAGCCAAAATTGCAGCACAAAAAGAAGAAGTAGAAAAGAGAGAGAAAATACCGACAGATCATCTCAAGGAAAGGACTAAGGATCTAAATCATCTTGAAGAAGAATTTAGTCAACAAGAAAGAAAACTTGAAGAATAAATCATCTCCTTGAAGATCCAACTTGAAGAAGCAAAGATAACGGAGGAAGTCATGAAGTTTCAGATGATGAAGAAAGAATAAGAGGTTGAGAAGATTCAAGAAGAAATTTTTACGCTAAGAGTCAAAATCGCCAAGCTCAACAAGAATGTTAAAGAGACAAAAGAATCCACATCATCAACAAATAAAGTTGAAGAGAAATTTCATAGGTTATTGAAAAGGAAAAATGAAGAGAAGCATGAGACTTATGTAGAAGTCATTAAAGGTTCAATGAACAAGGAAGAATGCAATCTCCTGAAGAAGAACATTCCATAAGTGTAGAAGACTCAAGAAGAAGACTACAAAAGAAGACCTTCTACATCCAGATATCAAAGAAACTTCAACCATGATGAAGGAAACAACAGAAGAGAATATCGTGGTAAACCAAGGTATGAATTCAGAAGGGATACAACACAAAGAAGATCACTCACTCCAAGGTATGTAAATTTCTTTTCTGTTCATTGTTTTTATTGTACTAAATTTGGACATAAAGTTGCATATTGCAAGGCTTATGGAAGAAATGTTTATGTGGCCCCACATAACATTTAATGTTACAAATTTAATAACTATGGACACATATCTTTGTGATTGTAGAAGCATGATGGATACTTATATGAAAGAGATGAATAGGTAAATGAAGAGCAGACGAATGAAGGACACCTAGAAGTCATACTTTTAGGATTGGCAATAGTATGAGATCAAGAAAAATCTATAGGAAAAATGGATGATGTCAAATATAGGAATATTTAGAGAAGAAATGGAAAACATTAAGACCAAATGAATAAATACCGAGTCCCAGAGATCGCAAGATTTGTAGTAGTATGAGAAAGAAAAGAAAAACAGGTGAATAAAGAACAGGCTCAAGAGATTTTACTTTCAGGAATTGTAGTGTGAGATCAATCCACAAGCAAAAAGGAAGAAGTCAGAGTTCAGAGAGATGATGAGTCTACAGATGAAGAGGAAGATTTCTCTGCATCATAGTGGGTATTTTCCTAAGCCATCCGGCTTGGAGACTCCCATCAAATATGAATATTGAACATGGGAGCCAGTGCAGTAGCTACTACATATCAAAGAGCCATCTTTCGAGCAGTATGAAGTGTTTACATAGACATATTCAAAGCAGTCATATAGTAGAAGTACATATTAACAAGATTGATCGGTTGAGAAGTCATGTTCCCACATAGGTTGTTCCAGACATGCAGAGTTTCATGAGCAGATAGATCATATCAGTAGACATATTTGATTCATTTGAGAAACAGAAATGATTAATTGCAACAAAGAAGTATTCATAATAGTACAGTAATAGATGGGTCAGGATGGTTTGATCTATTTCTGGAGCATCATCATCTTCACTGAGTTTGCAAATGGTATTCATAGAAGTGCTTACTGGTGCAAATTTTTCCATGCCAAATTTATTCAAGATTTCTTTGAGATATTTACTTTGATAAATGAAAATTCCTCTTTCTAATTGATGAATCTATAGACCAAGAAAGAATGAGATTTCCCCCAACATAGACATCTCAAACTCTTGTTGCATTGCATCTGCAAACTTCTTACTCATTAATTCGTTGTTACTGCCAAAAATAATATCATCAACATATACTACAATAATTAACAGGTCAATACGTTCATCCTTGATGTATAAGTTTCTATCAGTCCTTCCATTTTTAAATCCTTGTTGGTGCAAATACTTGTCTAGTCTGTAGTATTGAGCTCTTGGAGCATGTTTTAGCCCATACAGGGATTTTTTTAATCGACAGACATAATCTTTTTTGTCGGTTAGCTAAAAACCCTTTGGTTGCTCCACATAAACTTCTTCCTCTAGATCACCATTTAAAAAGGGTGATGTGACATCTATCTGATAAACTTTGAATTCTTTGTAGCATGCAAAATGAAAAAACATCATAATAGCTTCAATTCTTGCAATAGGGTAAAAGGTTTCTTCAAATTCCGCTCCTACTTGAGCATACCCTTTGCCTACTAGTCTGGCCTTGTTTCTGACTATTTTTACATCTTCAATCAACTTGTTTCTGTATACCCATTTAGTTCGAATTACATTCTTGTTATTAGGTCTTCGAACAAGATCCCAAGTCTTATTTTTTTCTATATGGTCTAGTTCTTCATTCATGGCTTTGACCCAGTGGTCATCTTGACTTGCTTGCACCAAATTTTGGGGTTCACTCATGGAAAACAATGCAAAATTTGCAGATCTAGATGTATCTATAATTTTTCTTCTAGTTTGTACACATGCTTCCTTGTTTCCAAGAATCTGACTTTCTGGATGATGTTTTTGAACATACCTTGATGGGGTCTTTAGTTGTGGTGTTTCCATTCTCTTATCTTCCTCTGAATCCTCTAGTTCTTGATTTTCATTCATTTTGTCATCTTGTGGTTCATTGTTGATTGGTTCATCATATGGATCATCATGATGTTGGTGTCTCACTGGATGAAGTGGTCCTTCATCTACCTTTACATATATACTCTCAACTATATTGTGGAGTCTTTTGTTGTAGCACTTGTACGCTTTGCTTCTGGAGGAGTATCCTAACAGGATACCTTCATCAGCTCTAGATTCAAACTTACCTAAGTTTTCTTCCTTTCTTTTAATGTAGCATTTGCTTCCAAATATCTTGAAATGATTTATTGATGTTGATCTGCCATGCCATAGCTCATGAGGAGTTGTATTGTTGTTTACTCTTATGTGATCTTTATTGAGAATGTTAACAAAAGTTTGAATGATCTCTCCCCAAAAGGTGTTGGGTGCCTTTGATTGATCAAGCATGGCCCTGACCATTTCTTGAATTGTTTTATTCATCCTTTCTACAAATCCATTCTGTTGAGAGGTTCTTGCAATAGAAAACTATCTCTTGATCCCATGTTTTTCAAAATAACTGTTGAATTCATCAGATCTGAATTCTCCTCCTCTATATGACCTTAGGCACTTGATTTTTAAGTCCATTTCATTTTCTACCTGCGCTTTGAAGATTTTAAATTTTTCAAAATCCACAAATTTATGCTTCAATAATCCAACCCAAGTCATCCTGGTATAGTCATCAATCAACAATATGAAATATTTTTCACCTCGTGATGATTGTGTACTAGTAGGGCCACAGATATTTGTATGGATTAGCTAAAGAGGTCGAGTGGTGGAGTGTTCTCTTTCCTTGAATTGAACTCTCGATTGCTTTCCAAATTGACATGACTTGCAGATAGTATTCTCAGGTTTGGAAATTTTAGGCATATCTCGTACGACATATTTTCTTCCTAGCTTAACAAGCTTATTAAAAATAAGATGACCTAGTATTTTTTGCCAAATCCATCTCTCATCAGCTTTTCCAATGCAACATTTTTCTTTAAATTCTTCTAGGACATACACATTCCCTAGAGTTATGACTTCCTTTACAACAGTATTCCATGTATTCACATCCATTACTTTACAGCCTTTCGAATGAAAGAGAGCATTATGTACTTGGTCACACATTTGAATTACACTCAACAAGTTATGTTTTATACCATCTACATAAAACACATTATGTGCTTGGGTCTTTCCCTTCTTATCTTCATCTAGTACAACAATTCATTTTCCTCTAATTCTATCTAGAGCATTGTTTTCAAAATTAACATTACCACCTTTGTCTTCAATTAGGAATTCAAACTTACACTTGTCTCCTTTCATGTGCTTGGAGTATCCACTGTCAATATACCATTGGTTTTCTTGATTTTTGGCATATAGAGTCAATCCACATTTTTCTTTATTTTTATTTTTCTCCCTCCAAACCTTGGTAAAATTTTCTTGTCTATCTTGCTTAAAAACAAGCAGTATATTTCTTATGCATTCACTCTCCTTGTGTCAAAAATTATTTCATATGTGGCACTTGATTTTATTCAATAAAGGAGAGAAGGAATTATTGAAATAATTTTTAACCATAGCCATTTGAGGTTTATTGAATCTTATTCCCACATTTTTGTTATATCTAAAATTCTTGCAACTCACATCCTTATGTATAAAGTTACCACAAGAGAAAAAATATCCATAGAAACATTTTGGATGCCTTGGAGTAAATAACTAACTTGAAGGAATTGGTCTTTATCTGCCAAATTGATAAGATCCAGGCATTTGTTGCTTCCTTGCTTCATATTTGTTTCAATGGTTGGGTTGATCCAGTTATGACTGCTTCTTCTTTTCATTTTCTGACTTGTTAGGATGACTTTTGTTTCTCTTGAGAGCATTGGCATAGTTTGTGGGATTCTCAGTAGTTGACATGTTGATTCTTGACTCACCTTTGAAAACTTTCAAAATTTCCTTATATCCCAATCATGTATTGTCATCTAGTGATCTCTGATTGCTAAGAATGTTATCTAGGATTTCATATCCTTTTACGAATTTTATGTTCATTTGAGTCTTGTACTTATCTAGATATTTTCTTAAGGATACTATTTTTGCTTCTAGTTTGTCACAAATATTCTCCTTTTCTTTTATCTAATTCATCAATATTTATTCCTTTCGTTTCACCTCTTCTAGATGGATTTTAATATGACTATATCTTCGCTAATATCATTGTTTGTTTCTTTATAAAATTGTAACTTTTCTTTTCTTAGTCTATTCTTTTTCTTGAGACGGGATATTTCCTCCAGAGAACTAATGAGTTCTCCTTCCATGCCGACCACAAATTTATACTCCTCTATGTCTATTTTTTCTTGATCAGATCTTTGTTTCTCTAAATCCATGAGAATTTTTTCATCTTGAGTTGTATCTGGCTCATATTTTTCTTCTTCAAATTCTGAAGAGTTTTTTATTATTCTCCCTTGAATAAAATTTATTCCTTTTAAAAGACAATTTCTTCTTAAAATCCATAGGTTTATCCTTTCCTTTTCTTTCTTTTTCATTGGTGTGGTTTTCTTTGAAAGGACATTTGGATGCAAAATGATCAATTTTACCACAATGAACGCATTTGAATGGTAACATACCTTTATAATTTCCGGATACCCTCTTTGGTTTCCTTACAAAGTTATCTCATTCTTCATCTAAGAAGTGTTCAGAGGAATCATTATCTTGAGATGTTGATGATTTGAAAGATTACTTGAAGACTGTGTCCTTAGATCTAGTTGTTCTTTCCTAGTCCTCATCTCATAAGCAGACAGTATTCCATGGAGACTATCCATAGTCATTTTATCTAGTTCATACATTTATTATATAGAATAAACCTTTGCATCAAGTCTTGATGGAAGAGATCTCAGTACCTTATGAACTACCATAGCTTCTTCAATCTTCTCACTTAGCCCCTTCATAGTGTTTATAGTCTCATCTACTCTAAGAAAGAAACCTGCAATATTTTCTTCTTCACTCATCCTTAGCCTTTCAAATTTCATTCTGTGAACTTGAAGTTTGGCCAACTTTAATTTCTCGTCCCATTCATAATTGTTTACCAGTTTTTCCCATATTTCCTTTGCGTATTCCAACTACATTACTTTAACAAAAAAATAATTGCAAGCCCATATTGGATAGCATTCATAGCTCTTGCATTACTGCAGTAATTTTTATTACCAGCTTCATCAGTTGTAAGAGTTGTTGGGATTTTATAACCATCTACCACAATCTTCCAGAATTTCATACCAAGAGACATCAAGTAGTTTTTCATTCTAATTTTCCAAAAATCAAAATTTGTTCCATTGAATAGAGGAGGTCTGGTTGAAGAAGAAGAGGAATATTGACTTACCATACTTTTTGTGTGATCTTCCTTCTAGCTGTGAGGGTGTTACTGAAGGAACCTTTCTCTTATACCAATTGTTGAGACTCACAGTAATACTGCGATGGGGGGTGAATCAATATTACATCAACTTTCTCAATTTTATTTTCTTTCAATGATTTAATATTATTTTGAAGTGCTTACTTAATCACCAATGCATACAGAAATCAAAATAACACAGAAAACACAGTACACTAGAATTTTAACATGGAAACCCAATGCAGGATAAAACCATAGAACATCTTTCTTTATGTTCTTCTACAAGAACCAATTTACAATTTATAGTCTTTCATTTTGACAGGAACCCACTTGTTGCAAATAATGAGGACATGAATCCTCTCAGGCACTGACCTATTACAAATGATGAGGACATTGAAATCCTCTCAGTAACCAACCTGTTACAAATGATGAGGACACCAATCCTCTTAGGCAACAACCTATATTTTAGGACACCATCCCTCTCCCCTGCACCACCCTACCTCCCTGTATTCATTTTTCTCCAAAAAATTCCTTACACAACTAGACCTTTCTCAAGACTTTTCTATTTTTAATTAAAAAACCATCTGATATATGTCCAGTTCATTTCCTTTGAATAGTTACAGGATCTTTTCCTTCTCTTTTTGTCAACAAAAAACTCAATCATAGCACATCCCTATTTATAATGTCTTTGTCTTAGTTCAACTAATTGTATGTGGATGCATAATAGTTATATTGTGGACATATCTTGACCAAATCAAAGTCTAGTTAGTTATATGTGGACAAACTTCTATCTAAATTAAGTATATGGATGCATAACAGTTATATTGTGGACATATCTTGACCAAATCAAAGTCCATTTAGTTATATGTGGACACACTTCTATCTAAATTAAGTATATTTCTTGTCTAGTTACAGCTAGATATTCTTCAACTAAATCAAATGGACCAAATATTCATTGTTTTAAGAAAGTGTTCAAAGATCATCATTGATCCTTTGAATGATTAATGAAGGATCGATTATGTGACCAAATATTCCAACGAATGAGCTCCAACTCATCTCCAGCAATATCAACATTAGCCAACAAGTCGGCCTCAGAATTATTCAATCTTGGAATAGAATTAATGTTAAACGTAAAAAAAAAATCAATAGATTCCATACCTCAGTTTGATAGCTTTTCAGGTGTGGAGATAGGCAATGAATGGAATTTCTTACCTATCTGATCACAATTTCTGAATCACCAAAGACTATTAAATTCTGAACTCTCAAATCTAGTGCCTTTCTGAGACCTTGCAGGAGTGCCTCGTATTCGGCCGTATTGTTTGTGCATTCAAATTATAACCAGCAAGCGATCAAAATTTTGTTACCTGCTGGATCAATGAGCACACATCCTGCGACGACTCCTTCAATAGATTTAGACCCATCGAAGTAAAGAGACCAGATATGATTTTCATCAGTTGTATATGACATCTTAGAGAGGGTTGTTGATTGTGTGCATGTCATGAGTTAGGACTGTTGTTCCGGGTTAGTAATGGTAGAAGTTTCAACCATGAAATTGCCAAAAAAAATGTTCATCCCCTGCATTTCAGGTGATTTGGCAGAAGCAGTGAATGGTTCATTAGGATCATTTAAATCAGTTACCGTAAGCTTGATATAATGCTCACGATTGATCTTGATTCTGTTAGGGTTTCCATTCTCTGGCAGCCATAAGTGAGACCAATCTGTCGCAAAGTAAACATGTAGCTATTTGGACCAATCCCTACTTAAAAATAAGCCATATACTTCAGGGATATCAATGACAATAACATCAATAATCTGGTGGACTTTAGGATTAGATGATAATCTGATAAGTACATTTTTTAATTCACCTATTACCTTAACACTGGTCCGGTCAAGCTGAATAATTTTCAAACTGGAAGGTTGAACTTCAGCATTGATTTTTTGGAAGACAGACCAAGGCATTACGTTTGACGATGCACCAGAATCTACCATACAATTATGTACATTCCTATTGAAAATTTCAAAAGTCAACAAAAAGGGTGGGACATTTCTGCGAGTATTAATAGCAGAAGTTTGTTGGTTTTTAGTTGCAGCCCCTAGAACTATTTTATCTACATTTGTTATGCTTTTTACAGCAAGGTCTCTTTTATCAGAGGACTCTAATGTCGTTTTAACGAAGACCTTTTGAGTTGTTTTAGGTTTGTTTCTGCAAATTTGTTGTTGTTCAGATTGTTGTTTTTTCTATTTTCTATAATATTTTGAAGCATCTTTTGCAGAAGAAAAGGAAATTTCAATAATTCATAAACATAAATATTAGCTCTAAGTTTTTTGAGATCCTCAATCAAATCATATTCTAAACTTGGAGTTGCTAAATTTTGTTTAGTTTCAATTTGTTTAGACAGTTTTTGAGGTGCATTAGTTCCAATTTGAGAAGAGGATTTATTCGTTGTTTTGCTTATGGTATTGTAAGGATGCACTGTTTCGAAATTGGCTTGAAAGATACTATCCGAAAAATGCTCGAAGATGTTGGGAGTGGGTTTGTCCTCTTCCACTATTTCTTGTTTAGCCACGTCTTCAGAAATCTCAGGAGGGATTAAGTTATCATGTGCTTCCAGAATTGTCTGGATAGCATACTGTAGGCTTTCAAGATTTAGGCTTTCAGAATTTGAATTAGGCCTGTTTGTGGAAAAAGGCTTTCTAAAAGGGGGTTTGTAAGGCCCTTTGCTTGAAGAAGCTTCTTCAGATGATCTCCTTAAATCTATAACTTGATTTGACAACTTCTGAATGACTTTGTGTAAACTTTCAAGATCTGAACCGTCTGATTGAGCTTTGGTTTGGGGAGGTCTAGGAAGAATTTCTATTTTCTTCTTGGAAGATGAGGTAATATCTACCTCGTTATAGATATTGTCCTTTAGGCTGAGAATATCTTTCTCAATTTGGCTTGCCTCCTCAAAGGCTTCCAATAATGTTTCTTTCTTAGACCTTTTTACCCAGATTGTTATGTTTTGGTGTAGGGATTTCGTGTAGTATGCGACGATAAGATTTTCAGCGGGCATTGAATCGGTGGGGATTCAATTCTTTAATGTTAGAAACATTTGATTAAAGTCTTTTATTTTTTCCTTGGGGTTCATCTTTAAACTAGAGAGTTCCATGACTAAGACTTCAGGAGATTTGTCGTCTCCGAATTTCTCAAGGAAACAAGATTTGAATCTATCCCAAGATATAATGGTGTGGGATTGTTGGGAAAAATACCAGGTATAGGTATTGCCTTCAAATGTGTACGGAAAAAGTATACATACTACGTCTTCGTGTTCTACACTTTGGAGTCTAATGGCTAACATGAATTTTTTAATATGATCCTCAGCGATCTGCTTGGAATTTGGATCGAATTTAGGGAGCCATTTCTCTGAATGCTTAGGCAAAAGATGTTGGGGTCCAGGTATGGCCACTGCATCTTGATTGAGCCAAGGTCTGGCGGGATTATTTGGATTTTCCATAGGCATGGGTAGTGTCGAAGGCTGAGATGAAGAACTGCCTTCGTTGGATGACTCTTCTTCTGAAGAAGAAGGAGATGAAGGGGGAGGTGATGGTGGGATACCAGATCCTTCGAATGTAGGAGTGAGGATGTGATCTGGATCCATAGGGTTTAGAGTAAGACCAGTGCCTTCAAGTTGCTCCCTAATATGAGAGAAGTCTAGTGGTTGATTCAATGGCCAACTAGGTTGTCTGATACGAGCCAAAGCACCGTGTGTCCTTAGAAGTGATTGACGAACAATTTCTTGTATGTCAGCCCCTGGGGGGTTTGGTGTTACTGGTTCAATGGTAATCTGTGGATTTTTGTTTGATGTGGTTGTTGTTTGAGAGGTAATATTATCATCAGAATGACTTCGTGTTACTATAGGTGAGTGGGTGTATGGGGGAGGAGTCTTGCAACCTCCACGTGCCATCAATAGTGTCTAGGTCCTCCTTCCAGCGCCATTTGTTGATGGGCGAAAAAGATCATTCGTCAATTGGAAGAGCGAGTTCGGTCCAGGGTTGTTTAATTAACCCAAGTCGTTTGGATTGAATCACTCTGACGGGTTTAATGGCTTCATTGGCCAATCTAAAGTCCTAAAAGAAACAAATAAATAAATAAAAGAAACAAATAACTCACTAATTACTAATCACTGATATATATATATATATATATATATATATATATATATATATATATATATATATATACAAATTACTTTAAATAATATTTACACACAGAGTTGTTTGTCTAATTTATATACATGTTATACAATTTATGTGTTTTAATCTGAACTCACTAAAATCAATGTAAAAATGACTCTTTTGATGAAAGTAGATCAAGAAAGCAAAATGAACTATTTCTTTTTGGTTTTCTTTTTATCTCTATGCATCTGTAAGATTAAATATCAAAATACCATGGAAACAGAATATGTAGATAGTGAAAACCAGACCACATATAAGAGTTTCTAAAACAAACAAGCAAATAAAAGGAACAAACTAACCTATTAATGACTTGAAGAGCATGCATCCGAAATCCGTATGATCATGAATCGTCCATCCAATCTATGCACGAGATAAATCTGTAGTGTACCTTCACACTGTTTGGAATAAATGCCAGACAGTACATTGACTGATATATTTTATGATCGAACGATAGGACGCAAACACTAACTGTGATATTTGTGACTGCAAGTAATTACAGATAAGATAAATCTGACAGTAACAACTTGCTTTTAATTATTCAACAAGATTAATATAAACCTTAATATTTGAATCAAACAATCAATCACTATTTTCATATAACTAAAACATATAATTGTGGACTGTATGAAAGAAATTATATTGACAACATAATAATCTGTGAAGACAAAAGCTATCAATAATTGTCTAATTATCAAGATAAACAAAACATAGACAACAACAATATTTACAGATAGCTAAAGCAGAAATGTAAACATGTGTTCTGTCCAAATTCATGTATAAGATGTCCACAACTAGCCCCGGGCCAAGATGATGTGATTACAAAAAATAATGAGTTTTTAAAGCCTTCAGCAAGGTAACTGTCTCATCCTCTTAGATCAGATATTGATTACAAAAATAAAAGGGGGATATAACCACCCAGATCATACCAAATCTTCTAAAGCTAAAAAAAAAATTATTTATGTTTATACAAAAATGTATCATAGATATGGCTAACAAGCCTAAAAAATGCTTCAAATCACTTGGTAACCATGAACTCCTAGACGGTGAAGAAGAAATAAAGATTCTGTTGAAACAACACTCTGGAAAAAACCCTATTTTTGAGCTCCCACACTCATGGCTCTCCCGTAGGCTGCCGGTCTGGTGCCTCCTGTCCCCCTCCACCCTCCTTCATAGCAGCTGTATAAGCTCTAATGGCGGCCCCCTCGTCTCCATCGCATGGTGGTGCCTCTTCTGGTAAAGTCACGGCAATGGTTGTGGGCCTCCCTCCCTTGGTCAAGACCTCCACGTTCGGGCCGACCTCTCTTGCAAGTACTTCCCTTGGTGCTCTGTCGGCAGCAACCTCAAACTTTCCCCCTCTGGTGTCAGCCCTCTCCTTTAAAGAGGTGGCTTTGCACAAAGGGTCTCTCTCTGGCCTGCATGCATCGACATCGGAGGTTGCTTCTCGTCAAGGTCACCCCTTCAGGCTGCATGCAGTAGTCACTGAAGCTTCGGCTGTTTCCATTCCAGTGCCGCAGGAAGCCTTAACTCATGCTCACCATTACATCAAGCATGCTCTAGTTTGCAGGTTTAACGGGTTTGGGCCCTCTCTTCCAGATCTACTCTCCTAGTTCTCCTCCGAATGGTACCCGTTCTTAGATGGAGAAGTCATTACCTACCCCTATGCAAAAGTGTTTTTTGTGGTAGTTTTCGATTCTACAAGCGATAGAGACAATATTTTTAACTCCGAGTCGTGGTTCTGGGGTAGAGTAGGCATGTCCATGCAACTTTGGACCCCTTCCTTCGACCCCTCTATGGATTGTATCTATTCAGCACCAGTCTGGGTGAGACTTCCTTATTTTCCCCTGCATTTTTGGGGGGATGATTCTCTTCAATCTATTGGCAATGGCCTCGGCAAGTTCCTCTGCAGAAGTTTGAACTCCAAGCCAGCCCGCTCCACCTTCGCCCTAATATGTGTTGAAATGGATTTCTCCAAAGGTTTCCCAACTGAAATTATTCTCCAAGGCAAGGACTACTCAAGGTCCCAAAAACTCGACTATGAGAATCTCAGTTTCAGGTGTAGGAACTACTTCGAAACAGGGCACTTAGCCCGTTATTGTGGGAAACCACCCAGGAAAAAAAGGTCGTCCAAGCCCACCTGGTGGACGAAGGCGTCAAAGGAACCACATTCTAAAAGAAATACCTTGGAAGCAGAAGAAGAAGCAGAAGTTGAAGCTGAAATCAAATCCCCTGCTAAGGGGGAAGCAGAAGAAGTAGAAGCTGAAGTTGAAATTAAATCCCCTGCTAAGGGGGAAGTAGAAGATACTCCCAAGTCACCCACCTAGCAAGAACCCCTGACCACAAGCTGGGTAGACTTAGCTGAAAAGGAAGACCCTTTATGCCCGACGGAAAGCCAATCCATGAACCAGAGCAATGAATGGAAAACAGTGTCAAAGAAGAAAAAAAACTTCCAACCTAGAAGTGATGTAATGACATGAAGTCGTTCAGGCTTGCTGAAATAATCTTTGTGTCCATGAATTAGTACTGAGTTAGGATCTTTAGGCATATGTTTTCCATTTTACATGCAATCTCTATCGATGTATTGAACCCCAGTGGCATGTCCACTGTTATTAATACAAAGCTCCATTAACCGTTTCTGTTAAAAAAAAAACATGAACTCCTAGATATCCTGAAAAGAAAAGAAAAAATAGAAAGACTTAGATATATATTTAACCATTAATTTGAAAATTTCAAATTAGAATAACTGGCTACAAAATCTATTGATTATGTATCTAGTTATTTTAGTAATGAAATCCAATTTATTGAATCAATAAAACAATCTAATTTATTTAATAAATAACCCTATTTTAAGATAAAAGAAATCATACCTCAAACTGTAAAATAAAATCATATTAGATGATCTCAGAAATTATTATTGTTGTTGCAGTCTCAATGTTTTTTAATATCACATTCCCTGTGGTCTTCATACGTTTCCCTTTTCTTTGGATGACAAACTCGAGCCTATGATTCGCATTTGTTAAAGCACTGACCTAATCAGTGAGAGCTTTAATCTGTGACTGTAGGATAGGTATATCGGTGTAGTATTTATCAATCCAGAATAGGCAGACTTCACACTTTGACTATGCGATGGTCCCTTGGGAATAACCATGATTGTGAACCAGAGAATATCCAACATGGACTGTAGATTTATTACCCAACTTAATACCAGGAAACCCTTCACTATGTTTCAGATAAGGTGGTAGATTGTCCACAAAATTGTAAGGTTGATCGAGGTGCAGTTGGAACGAAAGAGGGTCTTCTTCAGCGAGAAATATATCAATTTCGGAATCCAAACTCTCATGGATCTCGATCATCTTGATTGAGCTCGCATGAGGGTTCGACTTGTTTCGGAGCTTCCTTGAAATTAACCTTCCAACTCTCTTATTTTTAAAACTCAAATCAGCATCGCCTTTAGCCATCTTGCCTGTAGGTTTGTTTGAATTTTTTACAGGGTCATTAGGCTATGTAGCTTGCTCATGGGCCTGCTCAGTAACCTTTGGGTCGGGTAGAGGTTTGTTGTAGGTGGTCGTAACACAGGCCTGGGTAGGTGAGAGGGGCATTGTAGGGTAGACTAAGGTTTCTTCAATCACAGAGTTGTCCACCTCGTCAACATCAGGGTTAGCGAAACTGTTTCTGGTTAAAAACGAATCCCAATCATCGTTCTACAACTTCAATTGATGTGCAAGCATAATTTTTATTAAACCGTAATGAAAAAGGCTTGAATCTAAACGTTGCTTTTTATATATTTTATCCATTTTGTAAAGGCTCCTCCATAGATAATAAGGCATGTTTAAAGGAAACCCTATGAAATTCATGAGCAGACGCAAGTGATAAAGGAACAGAAAACCGAAACGGCCTTCACAAGTGACAAATTGTTTCAACACTGCAAGAAGACCATGCCATCGAGCTTTCAGTAAGGAGACTAGCATACCTTTTTCACATCCTTTTATCTTCTGTGATGTAGAGAAGAGACTCCAAGGAACCTCTTATACCTTAGCATTCTTGAACCACCTCTGACCGCTCGTAGGGAGTCTTGTGGCTTGGCTTAAGAATTCCTCTATGAATTTGAGTTGAATGTCCCCCACCTTAGCTCTACACCCATCGAATGAGAGAGAGAATTCATGAGCAGTCTGTAGGTTGAAACCCTGGAATTTTTCAAGGAAAACGAGCCAACCATTACCCTCGATATCCTCTCTGGCATCGTCCCATAAGAGCAAGGTCTGAGTGTCGTTAGGTTGACTCTTACAACAAGGGCCATGGTGAATCAATAGGAAATCAACCAAACACAGTGCGTAGGGAGGGTTTGTAAAAATAGACCAAAGCTATACCTTGAGCCCGAAAACCATCAACAGTGAACGGTGTATGAGCAGAAAAATCATAACGAAAAGACAAGCATTGTTTGAAATGAATGCGAGGGGTGTTGCAAAGGCAAAGACCATGCTTCGAAATTATGGGCTGAATGTAATCATATTTCCACCTCTCATAAAGTACAAGACAATACCAGAGCATTAAAATAAAAATAAGTGCTCAACATAGTGGGTTCGATCATAAAGTTTGGGAGAGTGAAACTTGTAAATCAAATCCTAGTGATGAGGAAACATATGACCAAGAACCACACAAAAACCATATCAATGCTCAAATCACAAGGTCCTTTGTTGATATAATTAACAATCCCTAAGCATGCTTGGCATTCAAGGAATCGAAACAAAGAAAATAGTCTTCATAGCAAGGAACAAGGTTTCATTAATAAACTGTAGATACATTTTGCCTTTCATAAATTTTTCAAATAGAATGGTAACACAATCGTAAGTTTTAATGCTTCATTTTCATTCTTTCAGTCATGAACGAAGCATGAAAAAAAAATAGGGAAAACTAGAAACTTACAATTGTCATTTCGAAAATTGCTTATGAAGAACAGAAAAATGTATGACCCCAGTTAGGCAGCTACATAGATCATTTAATTAATATAAAAAGTTAAAAATATGTTGGGCTGCCAACAGGATATTACAGTAGTGTCAAGGATTTAGTCCTACCATCTTGTGACTAAAGTCGATGAGTTCATCAGAGAACCCAGAGGGTCATGAGCACATAGGTGACGAATATATCACTTACAATAGACGTGGGGAAAGGAGGAGACCTAGGCTAGATTATCCCCCCTTTCCTCCCAGCTCAGAGAAAGAGGAAGAGGCGCATAGGGAAGTAGAGAGAAGGGTAGAGCATGAGGTAGAGAGTGAGGAAGAGAGGATGATGGTAGATAGGTATGAGAGGCCAGAAGGCAGTGGAAAAGAACCCATGGATCCAAATCCATATTTCATGTAGGTTATTAGCAATTTGGTGATCAGTCAGCATGCCATGATTCAGTCCTTGCAAAAAATGGTCGATAGATTAACGGCAGGGAGAATTCAAGGCACACATGCCCCGCATGTAGCACAGGGGAACTCAGGGGCAAGCATTAAACCCCATTCACTTACTCACGCATACACTTCATCTAGTAGGATCCCCAGGCCACTATTCCCTAGCTTTCAGAGGGGACTTCTAGAAACAGTACAACAGCCAGTAGCACCGAGGTAGACTACACAGGCAGAGGATATCTCTAAGTACAGGAGACAATATGCAGCGATGGGACCAGAGTTCCAACATGATATGACCTTGGTTGAGTATTATGGACTCAGAATCAGGAACGGTCCTAGAGATCCTCAGAGGGGAGGACAGCATTAGCATCCACAAGTGCAGAACATTGAATTCATCCAAAAAGTAGGTAAACTCGCTATAACTTCTTTCGATGGATCATCCAAATGCACTACTAGAGATTGGGTACAGAAATTGGACATGTACTAAAAGCTCAACTAGATGACAGAAACTGAGGCCATCAGTTTCCCTACCCTACATTAGGAGGGAGAGGCACATGAGTGGTGGCATCATGGACTATTGACCCTGGTTCACATTCAAATAACTTCATACTGGGAGTTCGCAAAGAGGAACATGGACAAGTTTGACAGGAGGGATTCAGAGATCCATTTCAGGGATCTAGCCCAGTTGAGACAAACTGGCACACCAGAGGCATTCATCACAGACTTTCATAGGGTAGCCATGGCAATGACAGATATTTCAGAGCCTAGATTGATCATTCTTTTCACAGAGGGTCTCACAGAACCCTTGAGAGGATGGGTGAAGGTCTATATACCTCACACAGTACAAGATGCCATCTTGCGCACTAGATATCTAGCAGACTCAGTGACAAAAAAAAAAAAACAATTCCAAACTCATTGTGCCACGGGAGGACCAAGATAGGAAACCATTCCAGAGAGAGTGGAAGGGTAAGGAGAAGTTGGATGATTCTATGAGGCGTGATCTTATGAGGAAGAATCTATGATTCACCTGCAAAGATCCATGGGTCCGCGGCCATAGGGATATGGGAAAGGGATAAATCCATTACTTTGAGGTTGTCACAGAGACTGATGAGGAGGAATAGGGTATTCAGGCATGGGACATTGAGTCTATGAGCTTAGAGGAGGATCCATTGCAGGAGAAGGAGCATCCTCCAAGTATACCACTGACACCAGGAGGGGCATAGCCACTGTTAAAGCCACAACCTTGTGAAGAGGGTAAGAGACGAGCATCAGCAAAGGGAATCATAGTGACCCTTTCTAGAGTCCCTAGGTATGACACCCTCTGGATTAGAGTGAATATTTAGGGATAGTTGGCCATTGCCTTGGTAGATGGTGGGGCAACCCACAACTTCATTAATGTTGCATGGGTAGTTAGGCGAGCACTACAAACATATGAGTTTAAGGGGTTTTAGGTTGCAGTAGCAGATGGCCACACGGTGGGGTGTTTGGATAGATTTCCAAACTTGGAGGTGAAGTTAGGTAACTACACCATGAGAGATACATTATATGTAGTTGACCTAGATGACACAGATGTTGTGTTAGGAGTCCAATGGTTGATCACCTTGGGAAATATTTCTACCAACTACCAAACCCTTGAGATAGGATTCAGAGATAGTAAGGGGACAAAGATCATGCATAGGGGTATGTCGACAGGGATACCTAGGAAATTGTTAGTGAAGAGGATGGAGAGGATATTCAGGCATTGGGAAGTAGCATATGCATTATATAGGAGACTAGCAGCTTGTTCCTTGATGGAGATTTCAGCAGATTGGAAATCCCACTTGTTAGTGGAATATTCCAAGAACAAGTTCACTTGTGAGAAATGGAATGGGTAGGTACAGGACAAAAGGTATAGAGTCATAGAATACATCATCTTCTACAAATACTGAGTCTACCTAATGCCAGGATCAGGTCTCAAGAATAATATTTTGGCAACAGTACACGACTCTCCATTAGCAGGCCATCAGGGGTTCCTCGAAACCTACAGGAAAGTCGGAGAGAGATTCTCTTGGAAAGGTCTCAAGCAAGAAGTGATGAGACATATCAGTGATTGTTTGACTTGTCAGAAAAACAAGTCCGAGCAGACACTTCCAGCAGGGTTACTACATCCACTTCCCATTCCATAGAAGAAATGGGAAAGCTCATCCATGGACTTCATTACAGGCCTTCCAAAGGCTCATCGTAAGGACGGCATTTTTGTAGGGGGTCAACAGGTTGACCAAATTTGTACATTTTCTTACGATTCCTATAGACTACAGCGTAGTTTAGGTGGCATATTTTTTCTTCAAAGAGACCTTCAGACTTCACAGGTTTCCACAAAGTAGACTCAGTGACAGAGACAGTCGATTCCTCAACACTTCAAATGAGTGTCCACCTTTGGATGAGGAGGGGCAGTTGGAGTTGGTTCCTAAGGAGGTACTCGATTTCGAAGAGAATATATTAAGGAGAAGGGTCATCAGGGAGTGTTGGGTCATATGGTGGGGAATTTCAGTAGAGGATGCTACTGGGGAGAGTGAGAAGATTCTACAACACCCTACGTTGGTATTGCTTGAGGACAATAAATATTGGGAAGGGAGGACTGTAATGTCCCTTTCTGAGTAGGATCTCTAGAGAGGAGGGCTTAGTAGTATAAACATCCCCATTACACTATATCCAGGGAGATACAGAGGAAAACAGGGTCACTTGATGTTACTTCACTAGAGAATATTATAATTTGAAAGTGCCATTAAGTGAAAAGTGGGTAAAAGCGCCTTTAAGTGATTTTGAGCTAAAAATAGAGGGGCACATAAGTTAAGGAGGTAAGAGTAGAGTTCAAAAATGAATTAGGATTTTGGAGGAGTATATGAGGAGGAAAAGCGACCTAATTCCCCATTATGCATCTTATGATTTGACAGTTGAGCTTTGAGGAGATTACATCGGTTCAGGCGAATCAGTGGATATTGTGGATTCCAGGAGGAAGACACCAGTGGGTTGATTTCAGTGTTGAGAGACACACCCTAGTCACCATAAACATCATTCAGATATTTCATCAGATTCCAGCGACATATTTGCAAGTTTATACAACTAGGGCACACTTCTTTAGGGAGAGGGCATGAGAGCTGGGAGACTCATAGGATTAGCTTGTCCCAACTCTGGAGAATCCACGGATTTCCTTCTGACCCAATTGAGAGGAAGGCAGGGCACATATTTTGAGTTATTACTCATCAGTTTCTGACGGAGGGTCCTCTTGGGTGCATTATTTATCCAGTGGGGGTGCAACACTTGGGGAATATACATTTAGGGTTCCATAGAGATCACCAAAATATATCTGGGGAAACTCTTCCAACCCATTATAGAGGATACCAGGGTGCTTAGTTTGAGACACATACAGCTAGATTTCATTGGTGTAATCACTAGGGCGAAACAGTTGGCCAGAGGAGGGACGCAACCCCCCAGGGGAGCCCATCTGGGGTTCGTACAGATCAGCAGAGGTATGATATTCAGTCTAAAATACATTGAGAGGGTTTTGGAGGTCAAGTAGCACTATTTGGGATATATTTCAGGTAGATCTGTGGATTTTAGCCACCAGGGAGAATATTCCACTCTTGTAGTAGTTGCCGTGTGAGTTGTCGTAGCATGCAGCAGTTCATATTAATCATCCATTGATCTAGCATCATTCTTTTGGTTTTGAGTATCATTGATTTAGTTTCATTATTGTATTCTAGCTAAGATCCATCTATCTCTGATCTAGCCGAGAGATTCATTTTATTTATCTGCATGTGGTACTGTATTCGGTCTTATTTCATAATACATAGATTGCAACTATTATTTGTTCTTTATATATTACATGCATGATTATATATTGTTAAACAATTGTTCCATATAAAACCACATGCAAAATTACCACGCATTTTAAATCTGAATTACTAAATGCATCTAGAAACCCAAAGTGCATCACTTCCGACAACAAATAATCGTCAGTTGAAGCATATATTTCAATATGCGAAATTAGGGATATTACACATTGTATGGTGTTGATGTACATAGTTGGTGTACATGGTCGATACATGTTTGATGGTACCGGCTTGGTACATGGTATGGTACAGGCACATATCTTGTGATGATATGTTGGTGATCTTGGTACATTCTTGGTAGAGGCATGTGTTGGTGATGTTGAGCATATAGGTTAGAGGTTCTCTTGGTGATCGAGGATCTAGTACTGTTGAGTATCATTGGTAGTGAAAGTGACAGAGGTAGTGATAGTGGCATTGAAAGGTTGATGTGACAAGTTGACGTGACAGTGTTGGTGAAAAGTTGATTACAAGATTGATTGATATATCAGTTGCAGTGATTGTGGTAGTTACAGTTGGTCTACACTTATATTTCAGGGCATCAAGATGGGGAAAGGAAAGGGGGTTGTATCATCCTTCTGGTTGGAGCCGAAGAATCAGGGAGTTGGAGTTTCCTTTAGGTTGGAGCCTGAGAACTAGGTGATTCTAGCCACCTTCCGATTGGAGCCATAGAACTCAGGGGGTTGTATCCTCCTTATGGTTGGAGCTAGAGAACTCAAGGAGTTGTAGCTTCCTTCAGTTTGGAACCTAAGAATAGGGGGTTGGAGCCTCCTTCCAGTTGCAACTGGAGAATTGGGAAGTTGGTGCTTCCTATGAATGAATTCTTAGTATATATAAGAAAGAATTTTGTGGTTTTCTCCCATTTGGGTTTCCACATAAATACTAGTGTACTATGTATTTGATGTGATGTTGTTGATGTGATGTTGCTTATGATTATATGCTCATGATATATTGAACGAAATCATAGATTATACATTGATGATAAACTATTGAACATTTTTTATAAAGTGAAAGAATATATATTGTGGTTAAAAGTTGTATAAAGTGCTCATATTGATTCACCGCCCCCGCCCCCCGCGGCTCAGTATTCCAAAAGGGATCACTTGGGATTAAAATATTGGAGGGGGATCTCTTTACAAACTTTGTTGGTCACCCCTACTCAAGTTAATATTGTTGGCATGTTTGATATCTAGAGCATTTGGAAAGCTTGGAAACTTGTGACACATTTCCTCTCTTAGATATAACTTTCATTGCAATTCGAGTTGTATTTTAATGATAATTTCCTTTGGTGTTCAACCCTAGTCTTGAATTAAGGAAATATATTATCTGAATCAACCTGGTTCTCAAACCTAAGGTAGTTAAAACAAGGGATGCAAAGGGATAAGGATTTAATTGATATGAAAATGAGGGGCTAGATATCATGGCTGCAACTTACGCACAAGTTCAATCTAGCCAATACAAAAAAGGTTCATCATAGAAAATGCACAACGCCTTATCCTCAATGATCTTAATGATGAGACTAGAAATGGAAGTGGACGGAAAAATTTACTAGATACAGGCCCTTCTTAGGCACAAATGGTCATGATTCAACCTAAGTTGTAAGGTACACTAAACAAGATTTAGCACCTAAAATATATGCACAAGATAGATTTTTCAATTGAAAATCCTAAGTCAGACTTGCATTCAAGGAAGGCTCTCTTTTCTCAATTTATTATTATAGGATTCTACCAATGGACAAACTACCAGCTTACCTAGGTGTGTGATAGCCTTGTTGTCCCTAATTTATGTTAGTTGATACTATGCAGCATATTTTTTGGTTTACCCCATATCCAAGTTTGTTTCAACCTAGCTCTGAACCTTGTGTAAACAATATATCCCTACCTCCATTTCATCGAAGGTTGAATTGTTAGGTGACTATCTCCCTTGGGCCCTTGACTTTATATTTACTTAGTTATTATTTTTCATTAAAGTGCTTTAATTCATTTAGAATAAATGTAATGGTGTGTATTTTAATGAAAAAGAACATCCTCACAGTTTCTCAAGGTACAATGGTGCCCTAATATGTGTCAAGTTTTCATTGCAAATTATTATAAAAGCGTAAAATATTTGCAGGGAAATGGAACATTTCAACTTCTAGATTTTTTAAGTGGGGACTTTAGTACTATGATCTAAGATCCACCTTTCCCATATTATTATCCATATATGAAATCAGATTAAGGAAATATCATACCCTGTGAGAGTGTGGATAATAAACTTCAAGAGCAAAAAGAGTGGAGGTGTAGCTAGCATCTTGCCTTATCTATGTTAAAAATATATTTTTAACCTCGGACTTACCCGTTTCAAAGAACTCCAAGCCTCTCGAAAAGGGTAATGGTGGATGAAATCAATCATGGATGATACTCCCTAGGTGATTGACCAAGATTCATCCCCAAATTACCATGGTGACACCCCTCTTGTTTTTGGTATTATTGTTTCATATTTTTTATGATTGGATTTTTGGCCCTGTCACCTTTGCATTGTGTTATTGTTGATACTTTAGACATTGTTTTTTATGGATTTTTGTATTTAGGTGTTTTGAATATAGGAAGCCTACTGCAATACCATTGTTTCCCCTGGTTTGTAAATATAACTATAATTGGCCAAGAGACTATGGCAGACTATAAATGCGTGAATGTTTGATTTGATGAACCTTTTGTTATAAAAGGTCATTGTAAGTACTTTTTCTTATTAATATAAAATGGAAAGGTGTTGCATAACTTTTGAAAGGGGGGCTTTCCAAGATAGACCATGGATTCTATGAGAGATATGGTGAGGAGAAACAAAAATGGTTGAGATGAACCCCCCCCACCAAACCAGTACCTTACTGGATTTAATGACTCAGACTCATAACAGTCCTCTGACCTAGAAATGAATTACCAGTCAGATTGGTAGCTGGAAGAGTCCTCCTCAAGATTTAATGAGGAGATGAGGTAGAGTACCCATCTGCAAGACTTCCATACCTAACCATGAGCTAGGGATTCGGACCCACGCAAACTTTCTAAGGAAGGAAAGAAAAGAGATCATCCGTGGGCAGAGGCAGATGTGCATGAGAGAGCAGAGTCGAAAGACCAATATCGAGAAGATAAAAGAGCGCTTGCAACTCTCTGGTTCGAGGAAGAAATGGGAAATAAGTTCGTTATGGGCATAATAAGTTGTTTCCAAGGTTTTAGTTTCAAGTTGATAAACGGGGTTGATGAGTGACTATGGAAGTACTCGTACAGACCTCCTTTCTTGGTACAGAGAAAACCCATTGCCAAGATCTTGTAGGAGGAGGATAGTAACCTCCATCCCTAACTCTCATTGAGAAAGAAGAAAGATACTCTCTGAAAGCATCATGGTCTAGCTCGGGGGTGTCCAGTGGTTAACCCATTAAGGAGTAGTTGTGCCTATGGTTGGGTGGAAACATGCACCCCTTTAAGCAGTCATCTCATGATTCTGGTTTTATGATAAGTATTTCCATACTCTGTGTATTGAAATGGAAATGATGTTTGAATATATTTGTATGTCTATGACTGAGTTTTGTATGGAATGATTAAGGTAGAAATATGTATTGTCTCTCTATGAACCCATGCTTGTGAATGGTCTTCTACTTTCCTCAGCTTAGCATCTAGAGAGTTGTGGGATGTAATTTTGCAAGAGGGTTAGGGTAGTATTTACTGGAATTCTTAAGTCATGTCGACCTCTCGAATCTACCTTTGTGGGAATACCAAGTTCAAACCCTGTGGAAGAAGGGCGCCTCCTTCAGACCCTTCACCTGTGTGACCAACGACTCATGCCCATCTCCTTAACCCATTTACGGCTAAAGAATTTAGTGTATATCCCACGAAGAGTTTCAGAGGACCCATATGACCAAGGTCAGGGAACCCTGCATTAGAACCGAAAGGAGCTAAGCCTTTCTAGCTTCGGAACTCCGAAATGTTACGACCTTACCATTTGTAAACTGGTCAAAGGAAACTGATGGTTACAGTTACCCACAAGGTTAATCATCACTTGGAGGTTTCCCTAACCATGGAAGATATACCTGTCCCATCGTTAAACCTTGATTCATTCATCGATCGCGAAGTAACGTGAGCCACAGATCCATGGATATTCGGGAGTCCCCTTGGTCATTTCATCTACATTGAGGTAACTTCGGTGAAGTCCTACTTCGGGAGAATAGGTATGTTAAAGCACCAAAATCCCTGAATGTTGAAGCTACGAAGTGACGAGAGTCGTGGCTCTGGGGAGTTCGTTAGGAACCTTTCTTAACCATCTAATAGTTTAATGGAGGGACCCATGTACGATACTTCAGTGAAGTCCTACTTCGGGAGAGAGGAGTGGTCATAAGGCTGAAAATCTTGAAGGCTTGATTTACGAAGTGATGAGGACCATAGATCTAGGAACCCTTCAGAATATCCCCTGACCCTTAGATATAGGCCATGGTCAGCCTGGCGTTGACCACTATGGGAGTAAGGAGGAATTTACACCACAGATCCCCTGAACGTTGAAGTTACAAAGTAATGGAGGCCATAGATAAAAGGATCTATGTGAACATGTCTTGATCGTGAGATCTAAGGGCATAGGAAGGCCATCGGATCGAAGTGACATGGAATAGTGATTTCATCCAGGGTGACGTGGACCCACGACTAAAGTGAAACATGTCACCTGGATTTGTACGTCTCGTACACCCTATGCACCCATTAAAACATGACATGTGTCACCCACTATAGGGGCCATGTGTCATCTCCACCTTACCGTTTGTACCCCCAGCACTTTCTTTCTTGGCCCATTTGGAAAGTGGAGTGCTCAAGAACCGCATGTCTTTGCCTTTGTGTTTAGCATGTCACCATGTGTGAGGGTGCACCCTTCGGGAGTTCGGAACTGAGAGACTATGGAGGTTTGGGATGCAGTGTCATGAATAAGTCAAAAGGCTCGAAGGTCAGATCTACGTGGAGAGATTATGTGTTCCTTCAGTAGTTTTGAAATTTGGGACTCCGGAGCATAGGCGTGCAGAAAGGAGAAGAGACGTTCAACACCGAAGCATCGAACGTCAAAATTCCCTCTAAGTCATGTCTTAAATGAATATTGTTTCCCGTCATTGGATTGAATGGGGCAAAAACCTCCTCATGGATGTAGGAACTTGGGGACGGTACGAATAATGTGAAGCCATGAGGGCGCCACGTGGCCCATGTATGATAAATTCCTGAAGAACTTTGGGAGGCCATAACCTAAAATCCAAAGCTCGGTTTTGAGTCTAGTAGTAGTCGTTAGAGAGATACGGTTGAGTAGAAGAGAATGGATATCTCGGAGAGATGATTCGACACGAATCAGTAAGCAAAATTTTG
>ML808632.1:0-10059 GCA_009831015.1 Picea engelmannii | reverse complement strand
CCCCCCCCCCGCGGTCAATATTCCAAAAGGGATCACTTGGGATTAAAATATTGGAGGGGGATCTCTTTACAAACTTTTTTGGTCACCCCTACTCAAGTTAATATTGTTGGCATGTTTGATATCTAGAGCATTTGGAAATCTTGGAAACTTGTGACACGTTTCCTCTCTTAGATATAACTTTCATTGCAATTCGAGTTGTATTTTAATGATAATTTCCTTTGGTGTTCAACCCTAGTCTTGAATTAAGGAAATATATTATCTGAATCAACCTAGTTCTCAAACCTAAGGTAGTTAAAACAAGGGATGCAAAGGGATAAGGATTTAATTGATATGAAAATGAGGGGCTAGGTCTCATGGCTACAACTTACGCACAAGTTCAATCTAGCCAATACAAAAAAGGTTCATCATAGAAAATGCACAACGCCTTATCCTCAATGATCTTAATGATGAGACTAGAAATGGAAGTGGACGGAAAAATTTACTAGATACAAGCCCTTCTTAGGCACAAATGGTCATGATTCAACCTAAGTTGTAAGGAACACTAAACAAGATTTAGCACCTAAAATATATGCACAAGATAGATTTTTCAATTGAAAATCCTAAGGAAGTCAGACTTGCATTCAAGGAAGGCTCTCTTTTCTCAATTTCTTATTATAGGATTCTACCAATGGACAAACTACCAGCTTACCTAGGTGTGCAATAGCCTTGTTGTCCCCAATTTATGTTAGTTGATACTATGCAGCATATTTTTTGGTTTACCCCATATCCAATTTTGTTTCAACCTAGCTCTGAACCTTGTGTAAACAATATATCCCTACCTCCATTTCATTGAAGGTTGAATTGTTAGGTGACTATCTCCCTTGGGCCCTTGACTTTATATTTACTTAGTTATTATTTTTCATTAAAGTGCTTTAATTCATTTAGAATAAATGTAATGGTGTGTATTTTAATGAAAAAGAGCATCCTCACAGTTTCTCAAGGTACAATGGTGCCCTAATATGTGTCAAGTTTTCATTGCAAATTATTATAAAAGCGTAAAATATTTGCATGGAAATGGAACATTTCAACTTCTAGATTTTTTAAGTGGGGACTTTAGTACTATGATCTAAGATCCACCTTTCCCATATTATTATCCATATATAAAATCACATTAAGGAAATATCATACCCTGTGAGAGTGTGGATAATAAACTTCAAGAGCAAAAAGAGTGGAGGTGTAGCTAGCATCTTGCTTTAGCTATGTTAAAAAACTATTTTTAACCTCGGACTTACCCGTTTCAAAGAACTCCAAGCCTCTCGAAGAGGGTAATGGTGGATGAGATCAATCATGGATGATACTCCCTAGGTGATTGACCAAGATTCATCCCCAAATTACCATGGTGACACCCCTCTTGTTGTTGGTATTATCATTTCATATTTTTTATGATCGGATTTTTGGCCCTATCACCTTTGCATTGTGTTATTGTTGATACTTTAGACATTGTTTTTTATGGATTTTTGTATTTAGGTGTTCTGAATATAGGAAGCCTATTGCAATACCATTATTTCCCCCAATTTGTAAATATAACTATAATTGGCCAAGAGACTATGGCAGACTATAAATGCGTGAATGTTTGATTTGATGAACCTTTTGTTATAAAAGGTCATTGTAAGTAATTTTTGTTATTAATAGAAAATGGAAAGGTGTTGCATAACTGTTGAAAGGGGGGATTTCCAAGATAGACCATGGATGCTATGAGAGATATGGTGAGGAGAAACAAAAATGGTTGAGATGAACCCCCCCCCACCAAACTAGTACCTTACTGGATTTAATGACTCAGACTCATAACAGTCCTCTGACCTAGAAATGAATTACCAGTCAGATTGGTAGCTGGAAGAGTCCTCCTCAAGAGTTAATGAGGAGATGAGGTAGAGTACCCATCTGCAAGACTTCCATACATGACCATGAGCTAGGGATTCAGACCCACGCAAACTTTCTAAGGAAGGAAAGAAAAGAGATAATTCGTGGGCAAAGGCAGATGTGCACGAGAGAGCAGAGTCGAAAGACCAATCTCGAGAAGAGAAAAGAGCGCTTGCAACTCTCTGGTTCGAGGAAGAAATGGGAAATAAGTTCGTTATGGGCATAATAAGTTGTTGCCAAGGTTTTCGTTTCAAATTGATAAACGAGGTTGATGAGTGACTATGGAAGTACTCGTACAGACCTCCTTTCTTGGTACAGAGAAAACCCATTCCCAAGATCTTGTAGGAGGAGGATAGTAACCTCCATCCCTGACTCTCATTGAGAAAAAAGAAAGATACTCTCTTAGAGCATCATGGTCTAGTTCGGGGGTGTCTAGTGGTTAACCCATTAAGGAGTAGTTGTGCCTATGGTTGGGTGGAAACATGCACCCCTTTAAGCAGTCACTTCATGATTCTGGTTTTATGATAAGTATTTTCATACTCTGTGTATTGAAATGGAAATGATGTTTGAATATATTTGTACGTCTATGACTGAGTTTTGTATGGAATGATTAAGGTAGAAATATGTATTGTCTCTCTATGAACCCATGCTTGTGAATGGTCTTCCGCTTTCCTCAGCTTAGCATCTAGAGAGTTGTGGGATGCAAGTTTGCAAGAGGGTCAGGGTAGTATTTACTGGAATTCTTAAGTCATGTCGACCTCTCAAATCTACCTTTGTGGGAATACCAAGTTCAAACCCTGTGGAAGAAGGGCACCTCCTTCAGACCCTTCACCTATGTGACCAACGAATCATGCCCATCTCCTTAACCCATTTACGGCTAAAGAATTTAGTTTATATCCCACGAAGAGTTTCGAAGGACCCATATGACCAAGGTCAGGGAACCCTCCATTAGAACCGAAAAGAGCTAAGCCTTTCTAGCTTCGGAACTCCGGGAGTTCGGAGCTCCGAAATGTTACGACCTTACCATTTGTAAACCAGTCGAAGGAAACTGATGGTTACAGTTACCCACAAGGTTAATCAGCACCTGGAGGTTTCCCTAACCATGGAAGATATACCTGTCCCATCGTTAAACCTTGATTCATTCATCGATCGCAAAGCAACGCGAGCCACAGATCCATGGATATTCGGAAGTCCCCTTGGTCATTGCATCTACGTCGAGGTAACTTCAGCGAAGTCCTACATCGGGAGAATAGGTATGTTAAAGCACCAAAATCCCCGAATGTTGAAGCTACGAAGTGACGAGAGTTGTGGTTCTGGGGAGTTCGTTAGGAACCTTTCTTAACCGTCTAATCGTTTAATGGAGGGACCCAAGTACGATACTTCGGTGAAGTCCTGCTTCGGGAGAGAGGAGTGGTCATAAGGCTGAAAATCTTGAAGGCTTGATTTACGAAGTGATGAGGACCATAGATCTAGGAACCCTTCAGGATATCCCCTGACCCTTAGATATAGGCCATGGTCATCCTGGCGTTGACCACTTTGGGAGTAAGGAGGAAGTTACACCATAGATCCCCTGAACGTTGAAGTTACAAAGTAACGGAGGCCATAGATAAAAGGATCTATGTGAACATGTCTTGATCGTGAGATCTAAGGGCATCGGAAGGCCATCGGTTCGAAGTGACATAGAACAGTGATTTCATCCAGCGTGATGTGGACCCACGACTAAAGTAAAACATGTCACCTGGATTTGTACGTCTTGTACACCCTATGCACCCATTAAAAAATGACATATGTCACCCACTATAGGGGCCATGTGTCATCTTTACCTTACCTTTTGTACCCCCAGCACTTTCTTTCTTGGCCCATTTGGAAAGTGGAGTGCTCAAGAACTGCATGTCTTTGCCTTTGCGTTTAGCATGTCACCATGTGTGAGGGTGCACCCTTCGGGAGTTCGGAACTATGAGACTCTGGAGGTTTGGGATGCAGTGTCATGGATAAGTCGAAAGGCTCGAAGGTCATATCTACATGGAGATATTATGTGTTCCTTCAGTAGTTCTGGAATTTGGGACTCCAGAGCATAGGCGTGCAGAAAGGAGAAGAGATGTTCAGCACCGAAGCGTCTAACATCAAAATTCCCTCTAACTCATGTCTTAAATGAATATCGTTTCCCATCATTGGATTGAACGGGGCATGAACCTCCTCGTGGATGTAGGAACTTGGGGACGGTATGAATAATGTGGAGCCATGAGGGCACCACGTGGCCCATGTATGAAAAATGCCTGAAGAACTTTGGGAGGCCATAACCTAAAATCCAAAGCTCGGTTTTGAGTCTAGTAGTAGTCGTTAGAGAGATACGGTTGAGTAGAAGAGAATGGATATCTCGGAGAGATGATTCGACACGAATCAGTAAGCAAAATTTTGATGCCCCATCCCTAGAAAGGGTACTTAGGCGTCGGGTGTGTTACAAATTGGTATCAGAGCATGGTTACAACACTTGGCCTACTTGGGATCATGAACAAGTTGCTTCAAAATATTACTTAGAGAACTTTTAGGGGTGACACCCTATCTTACCCCATTCTTAAGAGGATTATTTAAACCTCTACTGAAGGAATGAAATAAAAATTTTGTTGTTGTATATGTTTGAAAAATTTGAACTGTGTGTTGTTCATAAAACTAGTAGATCATTAACTAATAGAGAATGTTTTATCAGCACTTAAACAATCAGTGGACCACAATAAAACTACAGCATAAAGGATGGTTACACACTATGAATTGGCGTAAATCTCCCAAATAGAGAGGAAGAATCTGATGAAAGGAGGGCAATGGAAACCCCTCCATATTTGGTTGAAACTGTAAGAAGCCTCATGGCAGAATTATAGATCTATAAGGCTTAAACGAAAGTCTAATAAAAGAGCAGGAAAATCAAATTGAAATTAATGTAGTCCTACTACAAATCTTATCAGATATACAAAGGTAGTTGCAACATGAACCAGCAACCAGTCATGTGGATAGACATCATACTAAGAAAACCCAGAGTCCACTTGAGATACAAAATAATGTCCCTGAAAGCAGCTACACAAGGAGGAGCACCTCAAAGAAGGCCCAACATGGAGCCAAGAGACACTCATCGGGAGAATCCTCTAGTGAGGAAACTGACAACTCCAAGGAATCTTCTAGTAGCAAAACTAGTTTGCATTCCTAGAGGAAAAGAAAGAAGAGGAAACATTCCAAGATCCATGACCCCGAAGATTTCAAGAAAGCCAAACCACCCACCTTCAATGGAGAAATTAAAAAGGGGGAAGAAGCAGAAGTTTCGTTGGTTGGCTTGAAGAAGTACTTCAGAGTTCATGACTACTCTAAAAATTTAAAGGTTTGAATAGCGTTTTTTAACCAGAATGGAAAGGCCTCCATTTGGTGGGAGGACCTTAGGAATGTGAAAGGAATCCATGAGAAGGACTTTCCATGGAAACAATTCGAGAGATACTTCAAGAAGAAGTATCTATCAGAGAAATACTTTGATGGAAAGACCAAGGATTTCTATGAACTCAAGTTGGGAGAGCTCACCATAGAGGATAAGGTATGTGCTCTACATAAAGGATGAAAACATAAAGACGCAACGATTTATTAGTCGAATGCCTCAGTCCTTCTGGGACAGAATTGAATTTGATGATCTAGAGACATTAGAAGACACTATCTGGAAGGCAAGGTATTATTATGAGAAATTCAAGAATAAGACAGAACCTCATGAGGATTGGAAAAAGAAAAGTGGTTCGGGATTCAAGAAGAAGGGGTTTAAACCCTACAGATTCAAGAACCATGGAAAAGGTTCTAAGATGATCCTTACTACTAAAAGTGTATATCAGAAAAATTTCCCCTCTCAGAGTGGAAATAAACCCTTTGGAGCATCCTCAAGTAAGACTGATAACACAAAGAGAGAAACCTTGAAATGTTGGGGTTGTGGAGAAGAACATCTACTAAGAGACTGCCCATATAGGTAACAGCACAATAGGAGGGTCTACAACATCCAAGAGGCTACCACAGTCAATGATGTGACTAGGAGCATGCCACATATTTATGTAGCCTTGGATAATATACAAGCCAACCACCAAGCTTCAATGGTGGAGATGGAAGGTATGATTTCCAACCATCTAGTTTCCATTTTAAGTGACCCTGGTTCTAATTTGATTTATGTTGCCCCTCAAACTGTTGAGAAATGTAAATTGCAACAATTTAAACATGTTAAATCATGGCTGGTACAACTAGCCACTGGAACCAAAAGAAAAATAACAGAGGTCATCCCAACATGCCAATTCATTATGAGTGGATTAGCCACCCAAGAAACCTTAAACATGCTCCCTTTCGGATCTTATGACCTATTATTTGGCATGGACTGGTTGGTTTTCCATAAAATCAAGTTGGATTGTTACAATAAAACTTTGGAGTGTGAAAATGAAGAAGGGAGAAAGGAAACCCTACAATGGATTCAAAGGCCTGTCTAAGTGAGACAAATATCAGCCCTTCAAGTGAAGAAGTATTGCATAAAAGAATGTCCTTTGTATGTAATACAAGTGATGGACTCTGTTGAGGAAAAAAAAGCAAGCCTAAAGGACCAGCCCATATTAAGAGAGTATAAAGATGTGTTCCCAGAAGAGGTACCAGTTCTACCTCCAAGAAGAGACATTGACTTTTCAATAGAACTTGCACCAGGAGGAGTGTCAGTGTCTAGAACACCATATATAATGAGTGCACCAAAGCTAGTTGAGCTCAAACTATAGCTAAAGGAAATTATGGAAAAAGGCTACATCCGGCCTGGTGTGTCTCCATGGGGAGCACCAACCTTGTTTGTGAAAAATAAGGATGGCACACTTAGGTTATGCATAGACTATAGGCAACTCAACAAGATGACCATAAATAATAAGTACCCCTTGCCAAGGATCGATGACTTGTTTGACCAATTAAGGGGTGCTACAATATTCTCCAAGATTGACTTGAGGTATAGATACCATCGGGTCCGAATTAATGATGAATACATCCACAAAACATCCTTTAGGACAATATATGGTAACTATGAATTTGTGGTGGTGCCATTTGGTCTAACCAATGCACCAGCCACTTTTATGTGCTTAATGAATAATGTAATCAGTAAATTATTAGACAGATTTGTATTGGTTTTCATTGATCATATCCTAATCTATTCCAAGAATATGGAATATCATGAAGAACATCTTACTATTCCAAGAATATAGTGTTTCAAGTACTAAGAGAACATCGGCTCTATGCTAAGTTTAGTAAGTGTGAATTTTTCCAGAAACAAGTCAATTACTTAGGACATGTTATTTCTAAAGAAGGGGTGGCAATTGATCCTAACAATATCAAAGCCATTATGGATTGGCCTACCCCAAAGGATGTATCTGATATCAGATCCTTTATGGGCCTAGCAGGATACTATAGGAGGTTCATAAAAGGATTTTCCAGCATTGGTTTCCCAATCACTTCCCTTCAGAAAAAGGGAGTTAAATTCCTTTGGACATCAAAATGTGAAGAGAGATTCCAAGAGCTTAAACAACTTCTAACCAATGCACCTGTGTTGAATATTGCAGACCCAAACAAGGAATTCCTTGTGTGTACAGATGCCTGCAAGGAAGGACTCGGAGGAGTCCTTATGCAAGAGGAACATGTAATTTTCTATGAATCCAGAAAATTGAATGAGCATGAAATCAATCATGTGACCCGTGATCTAGAATTGGCTTCCATGGTGCATGCTTTAAAAATGTGGAGGCACTACCTCCTGGGTAGAATATTTTTTCTTATGACGAATCATTGTGGGTTGAGGTACATGTTTTATCAACCAAAACTTAATTCTAGACAAGCTAGATGGATGGTTCTCCTTAGTGAGTTTGATTTTGAAATCAAACATATCAAAGGAAAAGAAAATAGGGTGGTTGATGCCCTTAGAATAAGTGTGAAAATAATTCACCTGGCAGCTGTAAGCACTTGTGAAATGGAAGTCAAGGAGAGAGTCAGAAGTGCACAAGAAACAGATGCATTTTTTGAGACTATAAAATCGTACTTAGAACAAGAGCCCACGGGGCTGAAGTATGAAGTTTATCAATTGTTGAATGATGGCCTAATAACTTACAAAGGTAGGTTTTATATTCCAAATTGTGACTACTTGAAGAGGTTCATGATGGATGAACACAAAAGACCATATATTGGTCATCCTGGTTATTAGAAGATGATTACAGCCACTAGAAAATTGTTTTATTGGCTAGGACTGAAGAAGGAAATAGTTGATTACTTGGCTAAATGTCTAGAATGTCAGTAGGTTAAGGAAGAACATTGGCATCCAGTAGGGCTATTGCAGCCCCTAACAATCCCAGAATGGAAATGGGAAACCATCTCCATGGATTTCATCATAGGATTACCAAAATCGGCCAAACAGAATGATGCCATCATGGTAGTGGTGGACAAATTGAGCAAGGCTGCTCACTTCATTCCCGTCAAGTCAACTTGCAAGGCACTAGATATTGCCATTATTTTCATGAAATAAATATTTAGGCTGCATGGCATACCTAAGGAGATCATATCTAACATTGATCTGAAACTCACTTCAAATTTATGGAAATCTCTATTTGTTGGTTTTGAAACTAAATTTCTATTTAGCATAGCCTATGACCCTCAACTTGATGGACAGATAGAGAGGGTAAACCAAGTTTTAGATTACATGTTAAGGATGCATGTAATGCATCAACCTAAGAAGTGGGAAGACTACCTACCACTGGTAGAGTTTGCCTACAACAATGGTTATCAAGAGTCATTGAAGATGAGACATTTTGAGGCCCTCTATGGTAGACGGTGCAAGATTCCAATCAGTTGGGATAACCCAATAGACAGAATTACAATCGGGCCAGACATGCTGAAATAAATGCAACAACAAGTAATTCAGATAAAGCAGAATTTGAAAATAGCTCAGAATAGACAGAAAATCTATGCAGTCAGAAAGAGGACTCCTAGAGAGTTCAAAACAGGGGATCATGTGTATCTCAGAGTTAGACCCAAGAGAAGATCCTTCAGAATGGGATCTTGTGCCAAGTCGTCACCTTGGTATCGTGGACCCTTTGAAATTTTGGATAGAGTGGTACCGAGAGCATATAGATTAGTGCTTCCTCCCACAATGAAGGCAATTATTGTTTTCCATGTTTCATTATTAAAGAGATATGTACATGATTCTAATCATATAATTGATTGGTCTGTAATTTAGGCGGAACCAGAGGGATAATTCCTGAAAAAACCACAATGCATAATAGATAGGAAGGACACCCCACTCGGGAATAGAACCATTTCACAGATCAAGGTGTAGTGGAAACACTTTGGCCCAGATGAGGCTACATGGGAAATGGAGGATGCCATGAAGCATGCATACCCATTTTTGTTTACTTCTATACATACAAAGTGCATCGATAGATATGTTGGAAATATGGCTACAGCAAAAGATGACATAGATAAAGGTTGTCATTGATGGCAATCGATTGTTTATGAAGAACAGATGCTGAAACACGCTGCAACACAAATGTGACCTGCTGCAACACAAATGTGAACTGCCGCAACACAAATGCGAACTGCTGCAACACAAATGCAAACACAGACGCTGAAAAACAGTGCTGAAACAGCGCTGGAACACAGAAGCTAACGCAGATGGTTAAGGTTGTCAATAATGACAATCGGTTGGTTATGGAGCACGCACAAGTGTTAGAACATAGAAGCCGAAACACAATTGCAGATGCTGGCACACAGTTACTGTTATACGAACACAGATGCTGCAACACCAATGCTGAAATGTAGATGCTGAAACACGACTGCTGGAACACGAATGCTGAAACACGACTGTTGGAAGCGAACACAGATGCTGCAACACAAAAGTGAAACATGCTGAAACATAGATGCTGAAACACGACTACTGGAACGCAGATGCTGGAACACAGCGTTAGATGATGTGGCATGCGTAGATGAGGCAAGTAAAGAGCCGGTTCAGAAAATCAGGGAGAACGCTGGCATACGAAAAGTAGAAGAAAGAATAATCGAAAAAGGAAACTGCAGTTGGAGTTAAGAAAAGCAGAAAGACTTTTAGTCTAAAAATAGACTGGCAGTTAAGACAGCGTTGCA
>ML808631.1:170679-189825 GCA_009831015.1 Picea engelmannii | reverse complement strand
GTGGATTGGAGAGTAGTTTTGGTAACATATCTAGTATGGGATATGGAGATGATTTTAAGTGACAATGGAGTATGGTGAGAATACCTCCCTTACTAAGAGGGAGTGTTTATTTTTGTAGCTTTGAGAAAGTATTCTCACATGGCCCTAGGTGTTGGGCATGTGGGAATTGTTGTGGGCACCACATCACATTTTTGGTTGGGTGAAAACCACCTTTAGGTGAAGCTCGGGCTTCATGGGTTTGATGGTGGGATTTGTGGGTTTTTGTTGGGGCTTCTCACCCACAAGAAAGCCTAATTTGATGTTGACTTGTGGAGGGGCTTCTATAATGACCCATAAGACTTGTATAAATAAGAGAGAGGTCATTGTAACAATTCATTATGTGGAGTGAAAAGTGTGTGGAGACACGAAGGAGTTGTTATAAGTGAGTATGTACTTGTGCCAAGGAGTTTGGTGATTTCAACAAGGGAATTTATACTACTATGGAAAATATGACCTAGGGTTGAGGACTCTCTATTTTTTGTTCTTGGTAAGGAAAATCACATCGCATCCGGGGGAGAGAGAGGTAGCCAAAGGGGCGAATCATATGTAAGTGTACATGAGTTGAAGTGGGCACAGTCAAATATGTACGTGTGTTGCAATGGCCATAATCACGTATGTACGCGAGTTGCAAGAAGGTGAATCGCATATGTATGTGGGTTGTAGTGGGAACAGTTGTGTATGTACGCAGATTGTAGTGAGGTGAATCATGTACATCCATACAAGGTTTCTAGGCAGGAGCACTTCCATACAGGATTACATCAACAAAAGTATAGGTGACGTCAGCAGCTCATATAGCTGGTCTATAGTAGATTTGTGGGTAGAGGAAATTTCTAGGGATTTTTCGATTTTGGCTTTTGAGAGGACAAGGTTGTCCTCGGATTTTGGTGTAATTGTGACAATCGGTAGGGATGGTTTTTCCCTCAGAACTTCGGAATTTGAAAAGAGTTACATATCATAAATTTGTGTCTCATGTGTGTTGATGATTAATCTCTTATCTTGTTGTTTCCACTGCATATATTTTCATTCAATTATTTCCAGTGTAAAATTGTTCAGTGATAACAACTAGGGTTTATTGTTAGTTCACTAGGAAGCAATTTTCAGATCTAAAAATTAGTCACATAGAGTTGCATGTGAAAATTGAAAAATTTATCCACAAGAGTGACGATAAGTTATTATCATCACAATTATGATTTTTTTCGAGGAAAAAAAGTAAAAGAACATTATATTCTTCAATAATTTCAAAAAGAAATACGACAACATGAACCATTTATACCATCACTATCAAAACAAAAGTTGGAATCCGCCCCTAATTATAGTAAGTGTAAGGTACCAGCAATGATGCTTAAAGAACATGAAGGGACCCTAGTTCCTAGGGCCCAAGGTCTATTGATTATCCATAAATGAGGGACTTATATCCCATTTGCTTCACCAACATGAATACTTTGCAAAATTCAATTGTGGTCTCTATTATAAGTCTTGTGTGAAGATATATGTCTTTAGAATGGCTACAAAGACTATGTTCTTGATACATTTCTAAGTGAAAACTACTTTGCAATAGTATTCAATATTAGTGCTATGGCCTATTCTCTAGTGTAACATGCACACAAGAAACTAGTTGAAAAATCCAATAACAACTAGGAATATCCATTTACTCCATCACTAGGAACTATATCTTAAGTGAAACTCCTTTGCACATGAATATCCAACTGAATTGAATCTATCAAGGTGACCATGGCTAAGACATTGTTATGGTTTTGTCTGTGTATTTAGTTCTGATTGTAATGGCTTGTTTGATTAATTGAAGACTCCTCCCAAATGTCCAATCTTATAATATTTTTGTCTATGTATTCAATATTGAGATGTCAATGATGAATTTCAATTGTTTGGAGTGATTGTACTCAAATTTATATGCTATATAATGTTTGGAGGAAAAAATATTCAACTCAATGACCAACCTCTTCTTATCATGTGACTATTCTCAATATTGACATAATGATTGCATACATGGTTAAGTTCCCATTGATTCAATTGTTGAATAAGTCACTTCCAAGTTCCTTGTGTCTTGCACCAAACTCCAATTCAATTTGGACATCATGAAATGAATATATGTGAAATGGTAATTATTAAAGAAAATATATAAGGGATTTCCATTACTTAAACAGATGAGAGATGGCCATTACTTAACTCGTATGAATTGGATTTATATGACATATGAAAAGAACCCATTCAAAAAAATGCCAATTCTTTGATCCATATGACACTCATGAATGCTTAAAACACTAAATTTCAAAATAATGACAGGAGTAATTAAGAAACAATTCAAGATTTATACTAGTGGCACAAGTTACCACTCAATTCATTGTAAAACACACATACCCATTCCCAACAATTCTCATGCATCTATCCTTCAACTCTTGCAACCCACAAGGAGATGAGGATGTTGTCCCAAACTAGGTACAACCTGTACGACCTCCAAAAGTTACTTAGATAGCATACGGTTGTGGGAAAGAAACACGTGTTTTATATGATAATAGAGAAGACAATTATTATTGTGTATACTTTAACAATCATTGAATTCACCATCAAAATTAGAAACTCGTCTAAAATAATGCAACGGTCGATTAATGGAAGTCATATATGTCTCATCAAAAAGTACATCAAATGGTGATTAATTTGGAGCTATTAGCATTCTCCAATTTTATAATGGAGAATGAAAACATGAAGGAAATCAACAAAACTATGGTTGGGAATTCCCTTTCAAACCATTAAGATTGTAGATTTTAACTTTGTACAATTAATTACTACAAAGTGGATTCTTAAAAAAAACAAAAATGATACAAATTCCACACACACATTACACAAAGATTTTACCTTGGAAACCCAAACCGGGAAAACCAACAACTTGTTTAGAGTCGCACCTCTAATTATTATAATATTATTCATTGTTTACAACACAATATATAAATGATCTCATGACATCCAAAACCACTAATACATTGACCTGGATTAGTCAACGACCCTAATTCCTTAACTAGAATTAGAAAAACATCGGAGAAAACCATGTGCCTAAAAAATGCCAAAAAAAGACACAAAAAACTGTTAAAAAAAAATTGGGGGGCTCCGCCCCCTTGCAACCCCCTAGACAAGGGGGGGGGAGAAAGTGCCCCTCCATCGAACCCCCCCACCCACACGCACCCGACGCAATGAAAATACTAAGCTTGGTCATGCAAAGAATATAACACATACCCAACAAACATAACCAGAAGCAACATTTCAAATAAGAGAATAGATTTCAATAAATCACATACATAATTTAACATAACATTGAGAGAAATTAATCACAAGAACGCAGTATTTACCTTGGAAACTCAATTGGGAAAACCATCTTCAAATGTTTTCTCAATTTAGCAATCTCGTGTTACAATGCAAATCATGGATCTATGGCCATTCAACAATTTACATGTGTCCTCCTCCTTTTTGTGTTCTCTTGAACCCCCAAAATCCCTTTTGAGAGTCAAATTACAAGAACATATAGGCAAATGTGGGGGTAATGGGAAGGTCAGGTGTCCTTCTCCTTTCATTTCCCATTCCCCAACTTTCTCTCCTATTTTCATTTTTGTTTCTCACTTAATTATTGTTTTCCTCTATTTTCTTTTGTTTAATTTTCATTTCTTGCTTGCATTGTCTTTTATGTTTTTATCTAATTGTAATGCCATGTTTTTACTTAGGCGGATATATTTACTTATTTCCTAATCGTATTTTCATTTTCTTATTATTTGTGCAACACTTTTAACTTTGGCACTTCAAATTTTGCACATGTGAACCTATGTGTATGTAAATACTATGAATGTTCATCATTATGTGATTAATGATGGATGTTATGCGACCTACTTCTAGCATGAAAATTTGAATTGAAATATATTGGTACGTGGATACCTAGTTAATGATATGCTTAAATGCAATTGCATGTTAATACTGTATGGATATGCATGAGTTCATATTATAAACTAGCATGCACAAATAATGGGCTATGTAATAGCTAGAGAAGGGTGATAACAAATAGTCAATGTTGTGAACATCAACTAAGAAACAATATGATAGGAATAATTTTATATCAATTTATATTGGTTCAATTCCATTGCTATGATATGTGGGAAAGTACAAGTTTTTCAGGTGGCACGACTGCCCAACTTAGATATTAGATTACAAAGTTCCTAGAACACAGTGCCATCGTATGGTCCATGATAGGGTGTTGACCATAGTTCTATCAGGAGAGGAGGAGGAATTTCCCACTGTGTATCCTCCAAAACTTGGAGTCATGGGAGGACGGTGTTAACTCATGCACCCCTAGATGTGTGATGACGACTGTCAATTTCCTGTTGCAGAAGCTTGGTCAAGGTAGTTGACACTTCCACTTATGAGTTCCATCTAGAGTTTGGTCAATATAGTTGACGCTCCAGTATAGTCCAACAAAGGAAGGATAGGGTCGGGAATATGGAAGTAGGTTAGGGAGGCAGGGTGTTAGAAGTAGTTGAGAGTGTGTGGGGTTTTAATATTATAGCAGAAGTTCCTAACTTACTCTATGTTCTTTAATAATGAATGCTTAACTCAATTACAGTTATCGAGGAAAATGTTGCATTCATGTTAAACTATTGTGATGGATGGATTATTCTAATATTGTTAATGATAGATTTATTCTTTATGAAGTTGATTGCATTGTTGATTGGATTGGAAGCATAAAGGGAATTACATTACATGTGTTGAATATTATCATTAGTAGATGCACAAGCTATGTATGTGTCAGCGACGCATACACGCCTTGCGTGTGAACACTAGTATTCATAAATGTATTAAATTAACGATGTTTGCTTATATTCTCTAGCTGTATAAACCCTACTATAAATATTCATTTTGTGAATTATTAGAGTAAATGATATTAATTAATTGAAATGAATAAAGTTAGTGATGTTAGTTAAGTGAATCAATCAAGTGAATTAATTGGATTTAATGAGATTAAATAAGTGAATTAATCATGTGAAATGAATAAATTAATGACATTAATTAAGTGAAATAATTAGACTTAATGATTGTGATTAATTAAGTTGATTAAATTTAGTTAGTTATATTTAATTCTGATTTATTTAGTAGATTTAATATTTAATTAAATAATTGAGATATTAATTGTTTAGGGCAGTATGTATGTGAGAAATTCCAACCCCTTATCTATTAAAAAATCTATTATTAACTTTTTTAACAAATCTATTCACTAAAAACACATGATAAAATGATGGAGAAGAAAGACACACACACACACACACACGAGAGGTGTGCATTCACTGAATGGTACTAAAAGTGGGTAAAATATTGATTGTTATTAAATTAAGTGGGTGGAGTGGACATAGAGGATGTTGGGGGGGGAACTTTTGAGGAGGAAAGGCAATGAAAGAAGGGGAAGGTGAGGAGGATAAGTAGAAGAAAGGGGGGATTCTTCTTGGGAGGATTTTATTCGGAGAGTAAGTGATAGAAATTTAGGGAAAGGAAATTTGGACTTGGACATATTTGGGCATACTGGACTGGACTGTGGTTCTGGGAATTTTGGGCATAGAGTGTCGGGAAACCACAAGGATTTCTTGGAGCTTGGGAGTCAGCAAGGTTTTTCCTTACTAGCTAGGAGAGAAATTATTCAACTTGGCTAGGGGAACATGAAGGGAAACAAGAGAAACTCAATTCAACTGGACTAAATAAAATACAAATTTGAGGTATTTTACTATTTGAATTATTCTGAACAAATTGCTAATTAGGATGATTCATTATTACTTTTACATGGTGTATGAATGCCTTAAAAAATATCTAGTTTATTCAAAGAAAAATAAGAATCTTTACCAGTATTATGAAATAGAAAACAACATGCTTTATTTATAACAAAGTTTAAATTTCCCTTATAGAGTTGCATAAACAAAAATTTTACATTACAAACACAATGTAAGTTACAATCATTACAACAATTAAAATTATGAAACCGTGTAGGGTCGTGTCCTCACACTAACCTTAACTAATTGTTGAATTTCACTCGTAGTTATTAAGTCTTGAAACCATTTTCTTCTGTTTGTATCCATTTTGGATAAATTCAGGACTTATAGACAACATCAAATGTTATACTAGGGGAGGAACTATGTATCACACACTGTTTCACTTTTCATTACATTTTTTATCACTTGAAGGATGAAGTATCATGTGATGTTGTACCCCTAGAAATATTTCATGTTTTGTTGTGACAACCCTATTTGTGAGCAATACATGGAATTTATGAGTGGTGAACTTAGAATATTATCCTTGACATCAATGGGATATTGATTTATGCTCCCAAGGTAAATCCCAAACTGAATATCTCCTAGATTCTAGAAAAATAGTGTTGCAATTTGATTGGGTATAAACATAAAATTTGTATCTTAAGTATCAAGTAGGAAGTCATGGACAATATTTTCACTCCCACACAAGTATCATTCATTGTGAAACATGCATAAAAGAATCACTTATCAACACTTTTGGAGAAACACACATCTTCAACAATCCTAGTGGAGTTCCAATCCATTTCCATGTGAGGCACCACATCAATGTAATTATCAAAACACCATTTGCTAACAAACCTTTGTATTACAGATCCTTGCTAGAAAAAGAGGAAATGCAAATACAAATAAAGGATATCTTAGTTAAGGGACAAATTCAACTAAGCATGTTGCACTATGGAAATTTGGTCATGGTCATACCAAAGAAATATGGTTTCTTGGGACATGTGTATTACACATAAAAAATACTCACTTTGATAGTGTCGCAAGTGTCATCATTACAAGGTTCGCAAGTGTCGCTTTTTGCTTACAAGTGTCGCAAGTGTTAAAGAAATCATGTTCTCATGATGCCTATGTCGTGCCTATAACAACATGAGAAGGACACTTGAAACACCTCAAACATTTGATTTGGAAGAGGAGAAATGAGTCAGCAGGCTTACAAACCTTTTGCCATTTGAAAGCACCTCAAAAACTGAGCTTTTGAAAGAGATCGCTCCCCTATACCTCTTTTGGGAGTGTTGGCGCTCCCCCTTACACTGTCTGGGAGCGTTATAAATCTCCTCTTGCCCTTTTGAGGGAGCGCTATGGATTTTGAGAGCGTTGGCACCCCCCTAAAGCCTACTAGGGAGCGCTACAACGCTCTGATGGCCCTTTTGAGGGAGCGCTACCTATTCTGGGTAGTAGTTAAGTTGTTGAGATGAGTGGGGGAAAGATCCTTTCATTCTTGGAAGGCAGTTGGATTCGAATCCCTAGTCTAGCCATGATCTTAGGGCAGATCCTCAACTGAAGGAGGAAAATCCTCACCTTCCCCAAGGATATCTGTAACATACCCACTACCTGTTTTAAATTTTTCCGGTCCTCTGTCGGACTCGAGCCCTTAAATAACCCCGGAGACCCAAAGTAAACTGGCTCTTTCTTTCTTTCTCATGCGATCGCGGGTCGTGACCATGGTCCAATTTGAACATAGTGCCTATTTGGGTTTCGCGATCTTCCGATCCTCGATGTGCCCCTAGCGCATTATCCCTCCAGGCTAAGCCTGTGATCCACGTGACCACTACCCCGGGACCGTAGTCAAACCTCTACGTTGAGGTTTCAGGTTTTTCGATGTTGATATGCATACGCCCACGGGATTCATGATTCCCCGATTCCCGATGTGCCTCTGCCTCAGCTAGCCCCCCCTGGCTCATCCCTGGTCCACGTGACCATTACCCCATGTCCACAACCTTACCCCGTCGGGGTTTTCGCGTTTCTTGATTTCATAAGGGGTAAACCCCACGTCCACGGGATTCCCGATATCCCGATGAACCAAACGCCGAGGGATGGCTCCCCTTGTCGGGACTTTCCCAATAGCTCTGATATCCTCCACACATCCCTCCAAATGGATGGTCCAGATCCTTGTCGGGATTTCGGGACTTTCGATGTCCTGGTTCCTTCGACCTCAGGAATGTCAATTTCCTGATTTTTCTGACTCTCGTCAGATCTTTGACACTTGTCCCTCTGAATGGATTGCTCTGATCACGTCGCGGTTTTCACCTGGGACTTCCCCATTCTCTTGTCCCTGGAAATGTCAATTTCCCGATGCGCCAAATGCCGATGGTTCTTGATCTCCGCCACGTGTCCTCTGCCAACGGACGGTCCAGATCCTTGTCGGGATTTCTAAACTTTGGATATTCCGTTTCCTTCGACCTTAGAAATTTTAATTCCCTGATTTCCCGACTCTCGCCAGATTCATGGCACCTGTCCTCCACTAGCTCCAACTATGGCCCACACAACTCCCTTGTTGGGATTTCGCGTATCGTGATTCCCAACTGCAAGGGTTTCTTTCCTTCAAAATCCCCGATACTCCGAATTCCGACTCCTCGGAATTCCCTGAAACGTGTCTCACTGATGGAAGGCTCAGAGCTCATCGGGATATCGCGGATTGTGATTCCCAGCGACAAGATTTCTTTGCTCTCGCAAACCCCGATTCTCTAATATGTTGATAGATGGCCTCCCTGTCGGGACTCTTCCGGGTGGCGCTCGAACGCTACCACGTGTCCTTCCAGATGGACGGCTCTGATCTTGTCAGGGTATCGTGGATCGTGATTCCAAGCGGCAAGATTTCTTTATTTCCGGAATTCTCGATAACTTCAATATCCCGATGACTTTTTAGGGACTTTCCTCGGTTCACTAGGGCTTAACCCCAGTGTAACTCCTACCAGATCTACGGTTCGTGGGAGTTCCGCTGCTAATCCGATGGTTCTGATGCCACTTTATGAACTCTTCCATAACTTTATGGACGGGGAAATTAGCGGTCCGGATGTTCTTAGGGAACATGGGGATCTACGACCCTAGACTCTTCACTACCCATGAAGACACGGGAAAATCAGGTGGTAAGGCCTTTAACGCCCTACCTTCTCCTGCTAATCTAACGGTCGTGGGGAAACTGTAGATTTCCCGACGAATTCTCATTCGTCGAATCGATATTCCTTCCTTGAGCTGCCATCTCGGGTTTTAAGAGGATCGTTCCTCCTCGTACAGGGTTATTAAGACTTGCACTTCCAAGTTCATATTCCAGGTTCTGAGTAAACCTTTCCAGGAAGGGAATCTCTACAAGAGATTTATTCCGAGACTTTCCTGGATATGGGTGAGGGGAAGCAACTTCCCGAGAATGGGTTGGATGCCTAATATAGTTCATCCTAGGCATAATTAGATTCAGTTTATCAACGTAAGTCATGCATGGCTTCCTCTATTATAAGCATATGCCTATTAATCATTATCCAAAAAGTTGCACAGACATTCTTACACAGGAATCATTTACACTTTCATAGGTCTATGAGCATTTACATATATGTATCATTCTATGAATTTCAAGAGACAATATGTAAACAAAACACTTATCAGAAATGACTTCAGAAATGGGTGCAAGTGCTGAGAGGGGTGCTCGTTTCCACCCAACCGTAGGCTCAGTGACTCCCAACGGATTTACCACTAGCCACCCCCGAGTTGAGACCACGATGTTCTGAGACTGCGTCTCTCTGTCTGCCAATGAACAGGAGCGAAGGTTGCAATCCTCCCTCCCTGCTATCACTCACTCTGCGTAAAAATTGCCAGAGTTCCCCTCGCGTCTGCCCTCTCAATCGCTTCTGCCATACGCCTTATCCTCTCGCGAGGTTGTGTGTGGCACGATTACCCTCACGTTGGTCAGTCATGATGGCTCTATGGACAGGTGGTTCACCTCCCCATCCCTCATCAAGCCATCAACCTACCAACCTGCAAGGCATTAAATTTCAAGGCCAGCGAGCCGCTTTTGGTTCTCCGGGCCAGTGGAGTCCAAATACGGTATTTTAATTATCGGTGGAAGTTAACGCCACCTTTTCAGGTGCCTTCCACCGCCATCGTGGTCTCTTTTCTACACATCCCCTCATCAGCAGTCCTGCAATAAATTCAGAATGTTAATCACATTCACTGACCTCTTCCTCAAGGTCCATTTGCATCACATATTCATATTTATGAGTTTGTCATAGTTCTTGGCCAGTCCAGTTATATTTACAAGTTGGGGGAAACAAGGTGTTACAATTCCCTCCCCCTTAAAAAGGAACATCGTCCTCGATGTTCTTTGCTACTAACATGAATTACATGTACAGAAGTAAACAAAATCGGATATGCCTGTCTCATGGCATCCTCCATTTCCCATGTAGCCTCATCTGGTCCAAAATGTTTCCACTGCACCTTTACCTGTGCAATGGTTATGTTCCGGAGCGAGGTTTCCTTTCTGTCCAGTATGCATTGGGGTTCTGGTAGAAATTCTCCCTCTCGTTCCACCTGGATCACAGACCAGTCAATTATATGATTAGCATCATGTACATATTTCTTTAATAATGAAACATGGAAAACATTATGTGCTTTTACTGTGGGAGGAAGTGTTAGTCGATAAGCTACAGGTCCCACTCTATCTAGAACCTCAAAGGGTCCACAATACCGGGGTGCCAATTTGGCACAAGATCCCATTTTCAGGGAACTCCTTCTGGGCTTAATTATGAGATATACATGATCTCCTGTTTGGAACTCTCTTGGAGTTCTCTTTTGATCAGCATAACTTTTCTGTCGGTTCTGAGCGACCTTCAGATTTTGTTTTATATGAGTCACTTGTTGTTCCATTTCTTTCAACATATCGGGTCCAATAGAAATCCTATTTACAGGATTACTCTAGCTGACCGGAGTATTACACTGTCTACCATAGAGGACCTCGAAGGGACTCATCTTTAAGGATGCTTGGTAGCCGTTGTTGTAGGCAAATTCTACCAATGGTAGGTAATCTTCCCATTTCCTAGGTTGATGCATCACATGCATCCTTAACATATCTTCTAATATATGATTTACTCTTTTTGTCTGTCCATCGGTTTGAGGGTGATAGGCGGTGCTAAACAACAGCTTGGTCTCCAACCCCGTCATCAGTGATTTCCAGAAATTGGAAGTGAATTTTGTGTCTCTGTCAGATATTATCTCTCTCGGCATGTCGTGCAGTCGAAACACCTCTTTCATGAATACCTGGGCGATATCTATCGCCTTGCAGGTCGATTTGACAGGAAGGAAATGAGCAAACTTGCTCAGTTTATCCACCACTGCCATAATGGCGTCATTCTATTTGGTTGAAGTCGGCAACCCAGTGATAAAATCCATGGAGACGGTTTCCCATTTCCATTCCAGGATGGGTAAAGGGTGTAGTAGTCCTGTTGGATGTCAATGTTCTGCTTTAACCTGTTGGCATTCTATGCATTGGGCCAATATTTGTCTATGTCTTTCTTCAATCCAGGCCAATAAAATTGTTTCCGGGTGGCAGTAATCATTTTCTGGTATCCTGGGTGACCAGTGTAGGGTCTTTTGTGTAATTCATCCATGATGAACCTCTTCAAGTCGTCACAATTGGGGATGTACAGTCTATCTTTATAAGTGAGTAGGCCTCCTTCGGTCGTCTGATATCCTTCATATTTTTCTCCAGCGGGTTCTTGCTGTCGGTACAGGGTCACATCTCGGACGAAGGGATCTGTTTCTTGTGCCTCTTTGACTCTGTTCTTGACATATGTCTCGCAGGTGCTTACTATTGCCAGGTGAATTGTTCTCATGCTTCTGCTAAGGGAATCGAACACCCTATTCTCTCTCCCTTTAATGTGTTGGATTTCGAAATCAAATTCGCTCAGGAGGGCCATCCATCTGGCTTGTCTAGCATTAAGCTTGGGTTGATCAAACAGATACCGCAATCCACAGTGATCCGTCATCAGTACAAACTTCCTTCCCAGGAGGTAATGCCTCCACATTTTCAAGGCATGTACTATGGTAGCCAGTTCTAGTTCATGAGTCACATAGTTGACTTCATGCTCATTCAATTTTCGGGATTCATAGCAGATCACCTTTCCTTCCTGCATAAGGACTCCTCCGAGCCGTTCCTTACAGGCATCTGTGCACACCAGGAAGTCAACTTCTGGGTCAGCGATTTTCAATGCGGGTGCATGGGTTAGTAAATGTTTCAAGGTTTGAAATCTTTCTTCACATCGCTACGTCCACAGGAATTTTGTTCCCTTCTTCTGGAGGGCAGTGATTGGACAACCAATCTTGGAGAAATCTTTTATAAATCTCCTATAATATCCCACCAATCCCATAAAGAATCTGATGTCCGAGACATCCTTTGGGGTAGGCCATTCCATGATAGACCTGATCTTGTCAGGATCTACTGCCACCCAATCCTCGAATAGAACATGTCCAAAGTAATGTATTTGCTTCTGAAAGAAGTCACACTTGCTGAAATTAGCTTAGAGTTGATGCTCTCTTAGCACTTGCGGCACAAGTCTAAGATGCTCTTCATGTTCTTCTCTACTCTTAGAATAAATTAAAATATCATCAATAAAAACCAGTACAAATTTATCCAGAAATTTACTGAGTACGTTGTTCATTAAGCACATGAAAGTGGCAGGGGCGTTGGTTAACCCAAATGGCACTACCACAAACTCATAATGACCATACCATGTCCGGAAAGCGGTCTTATGGATGTCTTCACCCTTGATTCAGACTTGATGGTATCCCGACCTCAAGTCAATTTTTGAGAAAACAGACGCACCTCCCAACTAATCGAATAGATCATCGATCCTGGGCAAGGGGTGTCTGTTCTTTATAGTTACTTTATTAAGTTTTTGGTAATCTATACACAGTCTAAGGGTGCCATCCTTATTTTTCACAAACAGGACGGGTGCTCCCCATGGGGACACGCTGGGTCGAATATAACCCCTGTCCATCATTTCTTTCAATTGTAACTTGAGTTCTACTAACTCAGGTGTGCTCATCCGGTAGGGTGTTCTAGACACCGGCACCGCTCCTGGTGCGAGTTATATCGAGAAGTCAATGTCTCTACTTGGAGGTAGACCGGGTACCTCTTCCGGAAATACATCTTTGTACTCTCTTAGGATAGGGTGATCATCGGGGCTTGGTTTAGCGCCTTCGATTATTTTCAGTACCTGTATTGCATATAGGGGACATCCCTTTCGGCAATACTTTCTCATTTGAAGGGTTGATATTTGCCTCACCGAGACCGGTTTTCGGATCCCTTGGAGGGTTATCCTTTGCCCTTCTTTGCTCACATATTCTAAGGTTTTATGGTAACAGTCCAATTTGACTTTATGGGCGGCCAACCAGTCCATACCAATCAACAGGTCGTATGACCCTAGGGGTAATACATTAAGGGTTGCCTGGGTGGGGAATTTACCCAACATTAATTGGCAGGCTGGTATGGCCTCTACCACCTTTCTTTTGGTACCAGTGGCTAACTGTACCAACCATGGTTTAGTTTGCTTCTGTGGCTATAGTTTACACTTATCAACAGCTCTAGGGGATATATAACTCAAATTTGAACCAGGGTCAATCAAAACAGACACTAGATGGTTGAAAATCATACCTTCTATTTCCACCACTGAAGCTTGGTGGTCAGCTTGGTTATTATCCAAGGTTGCATAGATCTGTGGCACGCTCCTTGCCACGTCATTGACCGTGGTAGCTTCCTGTATGTTATAAATTTTCCAACTTTTTTGTTGTCGATGTGGACAGTCTCTCCGGAGATGTTGTCCTTCGCAATCCCAGCATTCCAAAGGTTTCCTCTTTGGGTTATCAGTCTTTACTAGTATAGGTCTAGAAGTTTTATTTCCATCCACCGGGGGAAAATTCTGCTGGAGTACACTCCGAGTTGGGAAGTTCATTCTGGGGTTCTTCTTGTAGTTTTTAAATCCCGAGGATTTGTTCCCCTTTTTCTGAAGTCTCAAACCATTCTTTTGTTTCTAGTCTCCACGAGACTCTGCCCGATGTCCATATTGTTCATGACAATATGTTGCCTTTCTTATAGTGTCTTCCAAGGTCTTTGGCTCGTCAAATTCAATTTGATTCTGGTATTCCTTGGGTAGCCCACTGATGAAGCGTTGTGCCTTCGCCTTCTCTGCTTTGATGTAGGGTACATATCTCAGCAAGTCGAGGAATTTGTTGACATACTCCTCCATGGTAAGTTGTCCCAGTTTGAGTTCATAGAACTCTTTAGCCTTCTCGTCGAAATACCTCTCTGACAAATACTTCTTCCAGAAGTACTTCTCAAACTCTTTCCAAGACAGGTTCTCCTCACGGACCCCTTTCATATTCTTAAGGTCTTCCCACCAAATGGAAGCCTTTCCGTTCAGATTGAAAGTGGCCACTTGGGCCTTCAGGTTCTCTGAGAAATCATGGACTCTGAAATATTTCTTCAGTCCTAGTAGCCAAGCCTCAACTTCCTCTCCCTTCTTTATCTCGCCGTCGAAAGAGGGAGGTTTGGCCTTCCTGAATTCCTCAAATTTGTGACTCTTGGAAGTCTTTTGCTTCTTTTGTTTTCTGCGAGAATAGGAACTGGTCCTGCTACTGGAAGAGCCTTCTGAATCACCAGCTTCCTTCTCAGTGGAATCGTCTGGCACTGGTCCTTTACCTCTGGGGTGGACCTTTTTGGATGTGCTTCTCTCAATGTGGCCACTGATACGACCATGATTCTGCATGTCAGGTTCATGCTGCATTTTTTGTTGTAGGTCGGATAAGCTCTGCAGTAAAACTGCATTAATTTTGGTTTGCTTTGCTTGTTCTTTCATCATCCTTTCATTGTCGGCTTTACAGCTTTGCAACTCAACCATGAGACTCCTCACAGTCTCGGCTAGGTCTAGAGGGGTTCCTATTGCTCTTCTCTCATAAGACTCTTCGTCTCTGTTGTGGAAGCCTTCTCCCACCTCTTGGTGAGTCACCATACTGTGCGTTTGTAGATTCACGCGGTTGATCGTCTGCTTGAGTGAAAAGACAAACGTTGGATGTTAGTCAAGAATTAAATTCATTTCTTATAAATTGCGCATAAATTCATAACTTCTTTCATTTGTATACACAGTTGGGTTCTCTTTTTCTAAGTTTTTAATCCTGAACAAGAGAGTTAAGTCAGGGGATTACTCCTCATAGGAGTGTTTTGAACAAGGTTTATGCGCGACTCGTGCATGAGCCCAATCAGGCCGAGTGTTGTAACCATGCTCTGATACCACTTTGTAACATACCCACTACCTATTTCAAATTTTTCCGGTCCTCTGTCGGACTCGAGCCCTTAAATAACCCCGGAGACCCAACGCAAACTGGCTCTTTCTTTCTTTCTCATGCGATCACGGGTCGTGACCATGGTCCAATTTGAACATAGTGTCTATTTGGGTTTCGCGATCTTCCGATCCCCGATGTGCCCCTAGCGCATTAGCCCTCCAGGATAAGCCTGTGATCCACGTGACCACTACCCCGGGACCGTAGTCAAAGCTCTACGTCGGGGTTTCGGGGTTTTCGATGTTGATATGCATACGCCCACGGGATTCACGATTCCCCGATTCCCGACGCGCCTTTGCCTCAGCTAGCCCCCCCTTGCTCAGCCCTGGTCCACGTGACCGTTACCCCATGTCCACAACCTTACCCCGTCGGGGTTTTCGCGTTTCGCGATTTCATAAGGGGTAAACCCCACGTCCACGGGATTCCCAATATCCCGATGAACCAAACGCCAAGGGATGGCTCCCCTTGTCGGGACTTTCCCAATAGCTCTGATCTCCTCCACGCGTCCCTCCAAATGGACGGTCCAGATCCTTATCGGGATTTTGGGACTTTCGATGTCCTGGTTCCTTCAACCTCAGGAATGTCGATTTCCCGATTTTTCCGACTCTCGTCAGATCTTTGACACCTGTCCCTCTGAACGGACGGCTCTGATCATGTCGGGGTTTTCACCTGGGACTTCCCCATTCTCTTGTCCCTGGAAATGTCGATTTCCCGATGCGCCAAACGTCGATGGCACTTGATCTCCGCCACGTGTCCTCTGCCAAGGGACGGTCCAGATCCTTGTCGGGATTTCGAGACTTTGGATATTTCGTTTCCTTCGACCTTAGAAATTCCAATTCCCCGATTTCCCGACTCTCACCAGATTCATGGCACCTGATCTCCACTAGCTCCAACTGTGGCCCACACAACTCCCCTGTTGGGATTTCACGTATCGCGATTCCCAACTGCAAGGGTTTCTTTCCTTTGAAATCCTCGATACTCTGAATTCCGACTCCTCGGAATTCCCTGACACGTGTCTCAATGATGGAAGGCTCAGAGCTCATCGGGATATCGCGGATCACGATTCCAAGCAACAAGATTTTTTTGCTCTCGCAAACCCCGATTCTCCGATATGCCGATAGATGGCCTCCTTGTTGGGACTCTTCCGGGTGGCGCTCGAACGCTACCACGTGTCCTTCCAAATGGATGGCTCTGATCTTGCCGGGGTATCGCGGATCGCGATTCCAAGCGACAAGATTTCTTTATTTCTGGAATTCCCGATAACTTCAATATCCCAATGACTTTTTAGGGACTTTCCTCGGTTCACTAGGGCTTAACCCCGATGTAACTCCTACCAGATCTACAGTTAGCGGGAGTTCCCTTGCTGATCCGACGGTTCTGATGCCACTTTGTGAACTCTTCAATAACTTTATGGACGGGGAAATCAGCGGTCCGGATGTTCTCAGGGAACATGGGGATCTACGGCCCTAGACTCTTTACTACCCATGAAGACACGGGAAAATCAGGTGGTAAGGCCTTTAACGCCCTACCTTCTCCTGCTAATCTAACGGTCGTGGAGAAACTGTAGATTTCCCGACGAATTCTCATCCGTCGAATCGATATTCCTTCCTTGAGCTGCCATCTCGGGTTTTAAGAGGATCGTTCCTCCCCGTACAGGGTTATTAAGACTTGCACTTCCAAGTTCATATTCCAGGTTCTGGGTAAACCTTTCCAGGAAGGGAATCTCTACAAGAGGTCTATTCCAGGGCTTTCCTGGATATGGGTGAGGGGAAGCAACTTCCCGAGAATGAGTTGGATGCCTAACATAGTTCAGCCTAGGCATAATTAGATTCAGTTTATCAACGTAAGTCATGCATGGCTTCCTCTATTATAAGCATATGCCTATTAATCATTATCCAAAACATTGCACATACATTCTTACACAGGAATCATTTACACTTTCACAGGTCTATGAGCATTTACATATATGTATCATTCTATGAATTTCAAGAGGCAATATGTAAACAAAACACTTATCAGAAATGACTTCAGAAATGGGTGCAAGTGCTGAGAGGGGTGCTCGTTTCCACCCAACCGTAGGCTCAGCGACTCCCAACGGATTTACCACTAGCCACCCCCAAGTTGAGACCACGATGTTCTCAGACTGCGTCTCTCCATCTGCGAGTGACCAGGAGCGAAGGTTGCAATCCTCCCTCCCTACTATCACTCACTCTGCGTAAAAATTGCCAGAGTTCCCCTCGCGTCTACCCTCTCAATCGCTTCTGCCATACGCCTTATCCTCTCACGAGGTTGCGTGTGGCATGATTACCCTCGCGCTGGTCAGTCATGATGGCTCTACGGACAGGCGGTTCACCTCCCCATCCCTCATCAAGCCATCAACCTACCAGCGTGCAAGGCATTAAATTTCAGGGCCAGTGAGCCGCTTTTGGTTCTCCGGGCCAGTGGAGTCCAAATACGGTATTTTAATTCTCGGTGGAAGTTAACGCCACCTTTTCAGGTGCCTTCCACCGCCATCGTGGTCTCTTTTCTGCACATTCCCTCATCAGCAGCCCTGCAATAAATTCAGAATGTTAATCACATTCACTGACCTCTTCCTCAAGGTCCATTTACATCACATATTCATATTTATGAGTTTTCCATAGTTATTGGCCAGTCCAGGTATATTTACAAGTTGGGGGAAACAGGGTGTTACAATATCTCAAGTTGTTGAGCCTCTCCAAGGCTATGTAAGCAAGCTTTCTAATGGTGAAAGGGGACTGAAAAAGGGAGAATCACACCAAACTTATGATCCTATAAGTGGTGCTAGAGCAGAAATATTTTGGAGGCAAGAGACCTATGATCTCATAGGGAGCAATCAATGAAGCTATCATCAATCGGATCGTGGATCTTCTGAGCAAGGGGTAGACAAGGAGGACTTGGCAGAACTGTTGCAATCCATCCACAGCTGTAAGCAATGTTTTGTCCTCATTAATATAATTTGCTTGCCCTGTTTCTTTCTAATTCGTGTTCAATCTCACATGAATTTGTCTCTTTAGTAGATAGACCTATTTCGGACTAATCTTGATAGAGTAGGAAGTGGTCGTACTTTGTTTGTCTACAGGGCTTATCGAAGAGCGAAAGATTGGAGCTCAACTCAGAGCGTGCAGGGACAAACACTGGTAAAAGGTATTTATTTTCTCCTTCCTCCTCACACACTAGTCACCTAGATCTAAAAGGAAGTCAGTGACCATGATAAGCACTTTCTATCTTAGAGTTAAGAGTCTAGCTCTTTGAGGGATCTACCTGTCCGCAAGGAGATTTTCCTTCAACAATGTGCATTGACTACCATTGCATGAACAAGATCATATTGAAAAAATGATACCTCATTCCTCATATCAATGACATCATCAAAATCGAGGGAGAAAACCACTTTACTATAATCGAATTGAATTTTCATTATCACCAAGAAGAAAGAGTTGTATGAGTGGTTGGTGATGCATTTGGGATTAACAAATGTCCCTTTGGATTTCATCATGTTCCTGCTAAATTATGCTCTATGTTCATTCAAAAGTAAATTTTTCAATGTTTATCTCAACAATGTGTTGGTTTCTATGAAGACATGGAAAGAACGCCCCTAGAATGTCACAACGAGTCAGGGGACTTTGTGTGATCAAAATCTCTTTGCTAACCTAAAGAAATACAACTTCACCATGAAGCACATTTTCTACCTTGGGCTCATTGTCGATGATGCAAGAGTGGATATCAATCCTAAGAAAGAGTGGATCATTAGAGTGTGGCCTACTCCAACTAATTTGAAAAAGTTAAGAATATTTTTTTGTCTTAGCCAAACTCTACAAGAGATTCATGTTGGGATTCTCCCAAGTGATGCACCTTATCCATTATCTACTACAGAATAATTCCAAGGAAATAATAGGTGAGCCATAATAGGTGATCT
>ML808631.1:92459-112627 GCA_009831015.1 Picea engelmannii | reverse complement strand
CCATAACACCTATAATTTATAACCTCTATCTTTCGTAGTCCATATAGAACCTAAGATTTGTAATCAATTTAATCCCTAACCCCTATAATGTTTAATTTCTTACACATATAAACGTTAACACCTAAATATTATAAATTATATCATATATATTCTCTACAAACCATAATACAACACATAACTTTGATAACCTTCTTCAAAGTTATGTGTTGTATTAACACATATAACCCCTTACCCCAAACATTTATCGACCCTAGGTATTAACACATATAGCTCATATATCCTCTTTAATATGATAACACATCTTTCTTAATTCTATAAGTTGTCATCTCTAACTCATAATACATGAACTTATAAACCATAAACCTTATAACCATTGTAACCCTTAAACTTTACTAAACCCAACATTGATCCCTTCCAAGCCATAACGAATAGCTCTTATAACCTTTAATCCTTATAACTCATAACTCCTAACACTTAAAACCCTAACCCCTTTAACCCTTACTGATATTACCCTATTTGTAAAACACTAAATCCATATAATCCATATTCGTAAAACACTAACCCCTTACTACCATGGCATCTAACCCATCACCCATATAACCCATTACACACGTATCACCTAATTATTAACAACTATAACCCCTATAATTCCAAACATGTATACTCTTTAAGTCCTTTAACTAATATCACCCCTAACCTCCCTAACCATAACTCATGTAAGCACTTGACCACTAATATCTACTCTTTATAATATTTATAACCTGTAACACCTCATCTAATTTATAATTCATTTAACTTTTAATAGTTATAACCCATTATTTCCATATACCTATAACGTCTTCATCACTTAAATACTAAAACCCTAGCATATATAACCCCTAAGAATTATCCCCTATAACCCCTAAATATTTGTATGTATTACCATTAACCCTTAACACATATATCTTTTATCCATAATTAGCACCTATAACCTCTTCCTCTAAACCCTTATAAGGAGTGAAAATAAACCATAAAATAGTTCAATAGCACCAAATTACTAAATCACACAGAAAAATTTTAAGTACTGACCTTCAAAATCTCAGCTATGTAGAGTTTGATCAATTCAATGTTTCTCTTCTTGAAAGAGAATTGAAATCAAGATTTCATAAAAAACCAGAACACCATTGCATCAGAACACCCAAATGATTTTCGCAACTGTAGAAAATGATTGTCGTAACTATAGAAAATTTGTCATAACTGAGATATATATATGATTGATTTGTCGTAAATGACCGTTTGATTCTCACACGTGCCATTGTTGGTCGCTAGAGAGACTAAATGGTGGTTAGTCGCTAGAGCGACCAACTTTCATCGTTAAAACAACCAACCTAAAATGTTGGTCGCTAGAGAGACCAACATTTGGACCCCGAAAAAAAAAAGTATTTAGTACAAAAAAAAGCAAAAAAAATACGACAAAATTCTAAACTGTCATAATTTGCGCCCAATGTAGTAGTTTGGGGATGGGATTTCATCGATGTCCATGATCTCAGGTTGTTGTTGTTCATTCTCTTCCAGCGGTCCTCATGACTTAGTTTGTACCCTGGTTGGTTTCGCTGTCTAACTTGCTTCTGTGGGCTTCGGTGGTGTCATAGTGGTGACTGTCGAAAGTTTTCTAAGTTTGAATAATTTATGGGAGTTCTGTGGTCTTTCTCTGGTCGTTCCAGCTGCTATTGTTCTCACTCTGTTTTCCTTTCGCGAATAGACCAGTCGCTCGTGTGCTCGTGTGTTATATGGGCTAGTCATAAATCTTGTCGAGGACTCTTCCTCCATTATGTGTTTAATGCCTCATAACTATGGGTTCAATGCATCTGCGACGGTTTCGTACTTTCCATTACGTTTTCTTTGTTGTCTCCTTTTGGTGTGTTTAATGTAATGTCCCATCGATCCTTGTCATGCTTTAATTCTTCTTAGTGTTGTCCTATCATACTGCTTTTGTTGACTTTCTATTTCCCACTTTTTTTCCCGTTGTATGTAACCATTGTTCCTGCCTTTTTCGAATTTGTATTTCGAATGTCATGTGGCCTTTCTCTCTTCGACGTGTTGCGCACTTTTTAGTCTAGTTTCCTTTTTGTTCTCTTTTTTATTTATATTTTTTTTTTACTGCATAGTTGGTGGTCGATTGTCCTTGTACAGCTTCAGTCGACTCTCGTTGATCATTCCTTTGAGGTCTATGCCTACTAAATCTCTTAATTGTATAGCTCCTCCATCTGTGACAGATTTTACCTCGTATGGTCCTAACAAATGCATTCTGAGCTTCCCTGGGTGATGGAACAACTTGTTGTCGTAGAGAAATACTAGATCTCCTTCCTTAAACATTTTCTTCTTGATGTGTCGATCGTGTCAAGCTTTGTCTCTTGCTTTCTGCACTTGTTGATGGAATCCTACCAGGATTTGGTCTTCCTCCATTGACAATAATTGATTCAGTCTTTCCTTTATTGCGCCTCATTCTGTCATCTGTGTGATAGCTGCTACGCGTAAGCTGGGTACTAAAAATTCTAATGGCACTATTGCTTCTTGGCCATAGACTAGCTTGAATGGTGTGTTCCCTATCAACTTTATATGGTCCTATACGCCCATAATATTACTGGTACTTTGAGGTCCTAGTCGTCTCTGTTGACGTTACAGATCTTTGTTAGTAAGTTCTCCAGAATTTTGTTGAAGGCTTTTACTATGCCATTTGCCTGTGGGTGATACGGTGTGCTCTTCTGGTGATGAAATTCAAACTCTTCAGTCAGTGCATGGATGGTTTTGTTTATGAAGTCTATGCCTTGGTCACTCATCAAAACTCTTGGGCACCCAAATCTAGTGATGACTTGTTCGAACAAGAAGTGTGCAGTTGTCTCTATGCTACAATCTTTTACTAGTGCAGCTTCCGCCCATCTTGTTAAGTATTTTGTCACAGTGATAATGTATATTTCCCCTGTTCTTTTGGATGGTGGGTTAATTGGTCCCACAAAGTCGATTTCCCATTTGTCAAATGCCTGTAATGTTACTTGTGGTCGTAGTGGCATTTCCTCCCTTTTGTTGGGTTTTCCTACCCTTTGATAGACATCGCATCTCTAACAGTATTCTTTCGAGTCCTTGTGAATCGTTGGCCACCATAGTCCTATGCATAGTACCTTTTGCACATTAGATTTTCCTGCATAATTCCCTCCTGTGATTCCCTCATGGGCTTCTGCTAAAATTCTTGGTCGTTCGTTCTCTAATACGTACCTTCGCAAGATGTTGTCTGCGCCCATTTTGTATAGGTCTCCTACAATCAGTTGATAGTCGGTTGCGCAGACTACCAGGTTCTTCTTCTGCGTGGTGGTATATTCTTGCGGCGTAGTACCTGTGCTTAAGTACTGGATGATCTTTGCGAAGTAGTCATCAACAATATGTACTGAGAATAAATGTGCATCCGAAAATGTATCTTCTAGATTCGTAGGTTCTTCTCCATTTGTGACCCTGGACAGGTGGTCAGGTCCTACATTCAGTTTCCCTGGTTTAACTATTAATTCAAAATCAAATTCTTGAAATAGCAGTAACCATCCACAGAGTATCTCCCCCAACATTGGCTTGTTGACTAGGTATTTCAGAGCTGAATGATCTATAAACATCTTAAAGTGTTTTCCCAATCAGTAGTGTCTAAAACACCATAGCTAGGCCTTCTCTTTCTGTCGTGTTATAATTATGTTCCGAGTCTGATAGCTTTCTGCTTGTGAATGGTATTGGATGATCCAAGTCTCCTACTCCTGGCTGCGCTAATATATCTCCCAGATCTATCGCTAATGCATCTACATGCACATGGAATGTATTTTCCCAGTCTGGAAATACTAATATCGGTGCAGAAACCATCCTTTCCTTTAGGGTATCTAGACCGTGTTGACACTCATCATTCCATTGATATTATGTATCCTTCCTTAACATTTTTTCCATTGGGGTTGTGATCTGTGCATATCCTTTGATGAAATTCCTGTAGTAGCCTGTGTGCCCTAAGGTTGTTCTTAGCTGTCAGACTGTTTTTTGTGTTGGTAAGTTAAAAATGATGACGATCTTGGCCAAATCCACTAACAAGCCTTGTTTGCATACTATATGGCCCAATAGTATCCCAAACGGTGTTCCAAATATGCATTTCTTGATGTTCAATATCTGGCATTGTCTACATCTTTCTATCATTAGTCGTAGTACTTCCACATGGATTTCCAGTAGACTGTAAACTATCCAGTCATCTAGGTATACTTCAAGGAACTTATGGATGAATTCCTTAAATGATGTGATGACTATTCTGGAGAATATTGCGGGTGGATTCTCTAGTCCAAACGTCATGACTATCTACTGATAAGATCCCCATTCTGTCGCAAACGTGCTCTTGTGTATATCCTCCTGTGCTATCTTAATCTGATGGTATCCTAAGAATCCATCAGTGAATGAGAAAGATTCATGTCCCCCCACATTCGCTAACACTTCATTCGTGAATGGTGTACTGATTGGGTCATGTAGGCATGCATCATTCAACTTCCTCAAGTCGACGCATATCCTAATCCCTCTTCCTTGTTTCTTGTCTTGTACTACCATCGGGTTTATCCATTCCAATTCCTTAACTGGTTCGATGATGTCGTCTTCGAGCATCCGGTTGATATCATATTTAAATTTTTGTTTATATATGAGGTTCAATATATAGGGTTGTTGTCTTATAGGTCTCGCTTCAGGTCTGAGTGGTATCTTCATCTCTCTCAGTTCTCCTGCTATACCTTTCATCTCTGTAAATGTTGTGGGAAAAAGGTCGCTATATTCGCACAATAATTATGTTATGCTTTTTATTGTTTGCTCATCCCAGTAGTCTCCAATGTTGGCCATTTTGGGTTGTTCATATGTCCCGATGTTAACTGTCTTTACCTTGATTGGCAAGACAATGACTTTTGATTCTATGGATGGTCCTTCCACATCTCTTTATCCTTCTACTTCTTCGATCTGAATGTTGCGTGGGTCATCTTCATCTGGTGCTTCCTCCTCTACATGATAACATGACAGTAGCTCGTTGACTGTCTGTTTTTTTTGTTGTTTCTCCTATGTGATAAATTTTGTTTCTGATTCTTCAATAAATATTACTCCTCTGATTTGTTTGAGAGTTGCATCTATGTTGGGGTTCTCATGCTCGAATGAAAAAATGATTGTGAAGTTATGTTGTAATTTCCTCCACGTTGTAGTTCCTTTGCGCAATTCCTGGTCTGTGTACCAGTTCGTTGGTATGCCTTCTAAAGTATGTATGAAGTGATGAGGCCATTCCTCTGGTGGTGTCATTTTCCACAGCGTTTTGCACTTCGCCAAGTGTTCCGCTGGTGCCTCTTGTCCTTGGTATTTCTGTTGTTTTTTGTATTCTTGTTCTACATCGACCTTATGCACAATAGTCGCTTACATTGATACCCAGTCTGTAATGGTCTCTTTATGTGTGCCCTGCCATCTTGTGGGTGTGGCCTTGAGTGCTAACAGTCACTGGTTTTCTAATACTTTGTCTTTGTATTGTGTCAAAAATGTTTCCAAATCATTTAGTCCATGGAAACTTCATGGTTCTTTGATTTCTGTGCCTACCCATCTTTCTGCGCGGTCTATTCTTGCACATCTTCACGTGGATACTTCATGTAGTCTCTTCTGCCAGTTTTCTAACCCAGTGTCTGAGTCTATTGCGCATGAAGTAATGCTCCGCCAACTGAGTGCTTCATCTGCAGTTGGGTTTACGTAATCATGATCGTGCGCAGTTTTTCTATACAACTAGACGATCTCCTCTAAGCCCAGCCAAGTGGGTTCTACAAACCTCTCCCCTTCCGACGGATCTAGTGGTGCTATGACCCTGTATTCTCCGGATTCAAATGTCATTTTCCCAGTTTTCAAATTGATTATGGTTTGGTTGTCAAATGCCCAATCCAGACCAAGTAGTGTCGGGTAAGGTGTTGTGTCGTCCACTATTTCAATGACTTCAAAGTTTGCTTTAGTGCACAATCCATCAAGATCTATTGTCACTTCTTTCAGTCTACCTATTGGTAGGACTCTATGCTGGTTTGCTAGTTTTAATTGGACATTTGAGTATCCCAATGTTGGCTCTCCCATACATTTCCAAGTCTTCTTGGGTAGTACATTCACTTCAGATCCTAGGTCTAGTATAATGTCTCCCATGTTGAAACCTCCAATGTTAGAATTTAGTCTAAATTCCCTACTTGTTCTTCTTCTGGTGTGTAAATGATTGACAGTTTTTGGTTCTAGTTTTTCTTCTGTCTCACCACTACATTTCTCTAGTATGTTTTGCAATATTTTCACAGATGACGGATCACTTAATAATTTCACGTGTGATTGAAAAAATCATTTGATTGTACTTACTTGTCCCTTGGGCTGCATTTTGTTCGTATGATCCAATGATGGCGGCATCTCATATTCTTAGGCTTCCTTGAATGGTTGCGCAGTTGAATTCGACGTTGTGTCCTCCTTCTGAAATTCTTGTCTAGCTTCCTTAAAAGTCTCCTTTTCTTTTGGTGTGTCGAACTTCTTTCTTGGTTCGATGTTCTTCTGTACCCATTGGTTATGTGTTGGTTCCTGTCGAACTGTGTCATTTCATGTTTTCGTTCCTCCATGAGTGACTATATTGATGTTTCATCCGTCATTCCTAGCTTTAGCTAAAATCCACTGGACATTATGATTGTTCTGGTTCCTCTTTTCCTAAATCTTTACTAGTAGTGTCGGACATTCCTCGGTATCATGGTCCGATGCATGGCAATACATACAAGTTGTTGGTGGAAGTCGACATTCTCGTGCATAATGTCCTGGTTGTTGACAATTGTGACATGTGACGGGTCCTCTACCACGTCTGAAACCTCCTTTGGCTCATCCTCCTCCTCGATAGCTTGCTCGGTCACCTCTCGGTGCGTTATACTGTGGTGCCTGATTATACTGTGCGGTATTGTACTGGGGTTATGCCAGGTTATACTATGGTTGCACGTTGTTGTATGGTTGTTGCGCAGTATTGTATTGTTGTTGTGCAGTATTGTATGGAGTTGGGGCTTGATTGAACTGAGGCGCTTCTTTCCCAGTCATCATTTCAGCCTGTACCATGTATGCATCTGATGTTGTTTCCCGTATAAGCTCCATAGTTCTACAATATTTATCGTCATGGCCTACTGACTTACAAAAGGTGAAATATGAATTATTCAAAAATGTCTGGTATTTCTGCATCATCGTGCAGTGATAAGGGTTGTGACCCATTTTCTTGCATATTTCGCACCATAATCCTCCCTGTGGTAGCAGATTTGGCATACATGTTGCCATATACTGCGTGAATGTTGGGCATTTGTTCTTGTGGTGTCCTTCTATCTTGCATGCAGTGCACCAAATGAATTCTCATTTGTCCTTATTCTTATTCTGGTTCAGCTGAAATGTTAGATTCTTCATATCCTCCTTCAATTCCTCAATAGTTGGGTCCGTCTATTGGTACTGGTACTCTTCCAGTTGCAAGGTTTCCTGCAGAGCCTCTGCCTATGTCTGAAATTTATGTTGTCGTAAGGGATATTTTAAGTGTGCGAGTAGTGAGTTTACAAACAGGTGACAATGTTGCATCTCGGTCATAAGTTATTTTAGTTTCCCCTTTAGTCGTTTGAATCTCTGGTCAATCTCCCATACTGACTCTCCTAATTTCTGTCTTATCTCGATCATCTTGTTCATGTACTAATCCTCTGATCTCGGCTTCTGGAACTCATTAATCAGTAGCTTCTTAATTTATGCCAGTGTCCTCGTCGTCCCAAGGGCACTGTTTGTGTCTAAACTCATGTACCAGTCTAGTGCATGATCTCTTAGCGTAATTGCTAGCTGCGTGAGTTTGGTATCTTCATCAGTGATCTGTTTTGCCTCCCAGATATTTTCACAAATAAAAAAATGCTTCTCCGGGTCTTCTGTTGCTTCTCCTCGAAATTCTAGTAATCTAATAGTGGGATCGTGTCCTGCCATTATGAATACTGAACTACTTCCTCCTCTACACGATGTAGATACTTGACTAGTTCTGTCAAAATTGGATCCTCTATTTCTTTCTCCTAGTGTAGATGTATGTCTTGCTATCGAACTTCCTCCAAACTTCGGTTGTCTAAACGGTGGTGTTCTCTTTGGTGTATTAGTCGCACGTGGTTTTATGGGTTCCACACTGACATTAATATGGATAGGATGGCTTCCTTCTCCTCTCTTATTCCTCTCATATGTTGCACGCAGTATTTCCTCAATATTCTCCATAGCCTGAAGATCCTCTACCTCTTCCTCATCGCTCGCCAAGCCTTCCCTCCTAGCTACAACTCTCTTCTTGGTATTCACCTTATATTGGTAGGGTACTCCGCTACGCGTCGTTCCTGATGACGCCAAGATCCACTTGAGTTGGTGGTCATCCATCATGATTGGTTCCAAGGGTTCCTTCTCCTTATTTTCTTTATCCTCACCTCCTTCCAATTATCCTCTCTCTTTCATTGTTTCCCCCCTTCCCCCATGCACGCAGGGAAGTTTAGTTGTTTGATTCCATTGTCATTACACCTTTGTTATATAGCAGTATCTTAATAGAAGTATACAGGGATTGAATGTACCTTCCTCAAGGTCCACATAGAAAGTCTTTCTCTATTGCATTGTATGATATCGTTGTGTCAACTACAAATTCAGTGATGAAACCTGCCCAAATACTGTCAAGCCAAAAGTCTATTGCGCGGGTGAATTTGTTGTTCACCTGTTGTAATTGCTAAATCTGTACCTGTGTCCAATCTAGCTATCAAATCCAATTCATCACATGGTTATCCTTCAACCTTAGTATCCACTCTTGTAGTAGATGCGGAAAATCACAGAAAAAGACTTCGTGTAAATCAATAAACACATATTTATCCATATATTTGCGAGGTGTGATTCTAGGGTTTCTATTGTCTTTCTAGGAAAACTCTAGCTCTTTGGTTCTCAACCAACCTTCGATTTCTCCTTTCGTGGGGTTCCAAGGTCTCAACATTCCCTTCTAATGGCTCATTGGTCTTTTTTTTTCACTCGTTCTTTTCTCATTCAATCTATCTCGTATACTCAGTCCTCTCTTGTTCCTTCTAAAACGACAACGGAACCATTTGTTGGCTTTTAACTGCTTCCTTTATTGTCTGATTTATTGACCCAGGGTTCATGTCTTTCAGGTTTCCAGCAAAGCCTCTAAAACTATCAACCCTCCTGGTAAACTAGAAGGAAACACAGTGTACAGAGTGCACTGCGTAGTCTCACCCGAGATAGCTTTAAATGGGTGGTTGTAAGACTCAGGTGTTTACATACTAGGATTGAGTATGAGATAGGGGTTTATTAATATGATCCATCTACTACAAATTATAATTTTTATTAATTATGACTCACGGGGTTGCATCTATCCTTCATGGTTTAGTTCCACGAACATCACAATCGTATTCCATAACAATGAATTAACTCATTCACTAATCATAACAATTAACTGTTGAAAGAAAATAAAGATATACATGAATTCATCACATTACATAGATATTACCATGGTTCACCCCCTCCTGGGCTACATCCACAAAGATTTGGCTCTTGGCTCTTTTATTATGGTAGTTTTGCATCTCCATCGTCACGCGCTTACAATTCCCTCTGATGGGTAAGATTTGTATGAGGCAAACTAGATCGCACCAGGCTCCACAGCCTATGATCTAATCCTCGTATCTTCCTCCTCTCCTCTATTCTAGCTCAATATCTTACAAAATTGGTCCATAACCATATTACATAACGCATCAACTCATAAATAGATACGTTAGATCATTAAAAAAACAGAACTAATACAAAAGCGAATCAACCTCTCAATGATACCTATGTATCTCTATTTATATATGTCGTGCTATTCATCCATTTTACAATTTATTACCAAAACCCTAACCCTATCGATGCTAGGTCTTCCTCCCATGCACATGTGTTGTTCTTCCTCCATCTGTCATTTTCCTTGTGCACGATTTCTTGCATGTGTGTGTGTTGTGTTAACTTCCAGTTGTTACTTCCGTTTTTGCATGCTTTCTTTCCCATGATCATCCTCCTTTCCACTTTGGCCTGGTGCCAACACCAAATATATCGATGAGCCAATCAACTCCCAATACAGGGACAAGTCTACTGGATTATAATCAGAGTCTCTCAAATTCCTCAGATCTGTCACCATGGGAGTTTCCATGGATTTGAAATCCATCATCCCAAACTTCTAAAGAATCTTTACAACTTACTTCCCTTTCCTGAGGAAGATTTCACCATGCTTATGCTATACTTCTAGTCCCAAATAATAATGCATGAGACCAAGATCCTTCATATCGAATTCAAAGGCTAAATCCCTCTTACACTAAATAATGAGAGGCTTTGCACCTACTGGAAACAAAATCATTAACATATAGTAGCCGCATCACATGTGCATCATTCACAACCTTGTAATAAGGATATGGATTAGCATAGCTCTTGGAAAATCCAAGTCTCGTCAAGTAACTGTAAATTTTTTCATACCAAGCTCTTGGAGCTTGCTTGAGTCCATACAATGCCTTATTTAATATGCATACATGAGTTTCTCTCGGGTGTATCTTAAAACCTTGAGGTTTCTCTATGTATACTTCTTCCTCAATTACTCCATTGAGATAGGTAGTCTTTGCATCCATCTGATGTAAACTCCAACCCATGGATGTTTCCAGAGATATGATGGCTCTAATAGAGGTATATCTGGAAACTGGAGCAAACGTCTCATCGTAGTCTTCTCCCTCTTGTTGGGAGAACCCTCTAGCCATGAATCTTGCCTTGTATTTATCGATACTCCCATCTACTGCATGTTTTATCTTGTAAACCCATTTTGAAAAGACTACAAACTTTCCTTCAGGTCTAGGCACAATTTCCCATACATCATTTTTCATGATGGATCGATATTCTTCCATCATAATCATAGCTTCCTTCCATTCTTTCTTCTTGACTGATAGCCAAAGATCCTCAAGTGTTCAACACTTGGATTATTTCCGGAGAAATCTTCTTATGGAGTCATGTTCTTCAATATATGATGAGGACTTCTATTATAAACATATACGACTGTCATAGTTGCTTCTTCCCATAGAAACATTGGTCATTCATCATTGCCTTAATAGATTCTTCAATGGATCGATTATTTCTTTCTGCCACACAATTTTGTTGAGGATTATGTGGTACAATTAGCTCCCCCCTAATCATGGTTTCTTTATAAAAGGCAATGAGCTCCTTGGAGGTGTATTATCGAACTTCACAATCTTTATCCATTTAGTGAGGAGGTTGGCATTGATCCACACACATATAAGTGTATCATATCCAAAACTCGTTTTTCTTTACATGCTTCCTTTAGAATTGGTACTTGGTGAGATCTCATGCCTCACCACTTGATGGGGTCATCTGCTCCATGTTTTCAACTGTCACTCTAGATCCTTCTCAGAGCTATCGCCTGTGACCTGCCTGGAACAAGAACAAAAAGAGAAAAATTATTTCCCATAACATTTTCATAAGAACATATCTATGATAACAAGGATCATAGAATTACCAAGGTGGCATGCTCGGGAGAAAAACGAGAAATATACCCTAGAGGAGATGTTCGTTCATCAAACAAGTGCAATAAGAATCTATATCAATAGTACTTATATGAAACCAAGTATACCTAGCAGTAATAGAACCTTTCTAATAATGTCGTCACGATTATAGTGTTTACTTGTACTGTGGCAACTATCAAACTTGATATGTGCAAATTGAAACTTAACAATTTGATCAATCAAACCTGGAACCTAGAGCCTCAACACCATATTGAAAAGAAGAGGTTAGAAACTGAATAAAAAAGGTTCAATGATTAGAACAATCTAGAAACCATGAAATTTAAAATTTGACCACAAAATCAATTTTGACCAAAAGTCAATCTTTGACTTTGACTAAAAATCAAACTTGACATTTTTGTTGGCTAAGGGAACCAAATGGTTCGCTTGGATATGGAACACTAGATTATTTAGAAATTAGGTCCAATGCTTCACTTAAGGTGCCCAAAGAATTAGATTAGGTTTTGTTGCAGCTGCAAAATCAGAAACCCTAGTTGCAGTTTCCACTAGTGCTATAACGAACTTGACAAAGAATTCTCACTCTACCTTCCAGCGGTTAGACCTTTATGTAGTGTGGGCCCATAACCTATTATAATATTCGATGTGATCATTTTACCATAGACAATATCACTATTTTCACCTAACCATAGGCACGCAACAACCCCCGAGCACCATAACCTTTAATAGATAGAATGATTTCAGAAGCAACACTAAAACCANGGCCCATAACCTATTATAATATTCGATGTGATCATTTTACCATAGACAATATCACTATTTTCACCTAACCATAGGCACGCAACAACCCCCGAGCACCATAACCTTTAATAGATAGAATGATTTCAGAAGCAACACTAAAACCAATAGATAACCAAGATAGCGCATATTTCTCCAAATATATCTCACCATAAATAAATTCATGAATCCACAAAAAAAGAACAATACTCATTTGCAGTAGTTTCATTTTCACTTATCAAGAATACCACCAAGGATATCAAAATACCACCAAGAATGTCACCAAGAATACCACCAAGAGATACTAGAAGTAGGATGCATATATTAGGCTAGATAGCACTAGAGAGACAGACAAAAAATAACCCCAGAAGATCCACCTTCCATTCTTGCATTTGCATCTCCCAACTTGCACTACACTTGAGAGAGTGGGTGAGGTGATTGTATGCAAATGAGCTCAAGCACCTTCTATTTATAGTGCTCCTTGTTGCATGTCTAGGCCAACTTCTCTTTCTGGAGGATAATACTTTAATATTAATTATTTTACTGAGTCGACTTGTATTCTAGGTTTTCTACGCATCTGTTTAGGGTTTCTCTTGCTTCCGAAATATTTTATTCTAGCCAAAGGTTACACATGGAGGTTAATACCTCCCGCAGCTACCATAATATCAACACGCATAACATATCCATGCATCAATATGTGTGCACAATGTTAATGGTATATGTACCTATGCTAGTTTACCTTGGGAGGAGCATCATTTTTATGTAGACAATTTTGTAGAGAGCACATGCATGCATCATTGTTACCTCCAAGACTTGCACCCAAAAGTATTCAAGTCCCTCAACAAAGTGCAACGCTTGAGGCACCTAGGAAGGCTTCCCACTATCCTAACAAAAACTCTTCCTCTCGCTTAAGGTTTCCTCCCATATAGCACAAGGGGAGAAACCATAGAAAAAATATGTTTATTGATATTCTTAAAATTAAAGGGATGGTGGATGGCCAATACTAGTGCATATCCAATGGGTGATGGATTCAGGATCAACAATCAAGAGGGTTTGATCTTGTATGAAATAAGGCATATCTAGATTGTTATAAACATGCTTTGACCAACCACATGGATTTAATTCAATATGAAAAAAATTAAATGAGGGTTCTTCCAAATATGCTCCTCACAATCAATAAAAAAGCTACAAAGCGATAACTTGGAACCACAAATACATAAAGGACAACTACATTTGAAACCACAAAAGTAGACAATAGTAGGAGGCCTTGTTTATATAACAAATAGGAAACAATACATCATGCTTCAAGTATGATTTCACCCAAAGATAAAAAGGGTTTTAATTGCACCACACTAAACCTTCAACCCCAGTTAGGGTAGTTCTAAAAGAAGTAGTGAACAACCCTAACTAGAATTTTATAACAAAAAATATTCTTCAAAAAACACAATGATTATAGTGATACAAAGGAAGGGTTTCACCTCAAACCAAACATCCTYGTATTGAAGAAAAACAACGCTTKTACAACTAGKAATTTCTAGCCATCAAATCAACCCAAGAAAATAGAAAAAAGATGAACAACCTCACATTGAAATTCCCCTTAAATTCTTCCTCCAAAAATATCTTCAACTTGGATTGGAGGGGAACTCTCACAACTCCAACCATACCATTAGAAAATGAATTTCTCCTTTATGTATAGGCTTCTATCCTCTCAAATTAGGGYTTGTCTCTTTTTAGGATTTTAGAGGGGAAAATAATAGTTTAATCCACATATCATGTCCTCCTACMTAAGGTGCACCACCCTAGGACCTTMTTCATGTGATTTAGGKCCTCTTTAACCATAKTAGAGTCATCATGAACCCTAACACTCATATTCTAGCATTCAAATGCTTTCACATYTGGTCCTTCTTTATCTTATACGTTAAAATATTAACTTGGGAGCCCTTTACCATTTGCATAGGTCCTTAGGAGCTTGGACCATGTCATCCATGCCACATTATTCTTCCTTGTGCAAAGGAATCCCCTCCAAATATGTAGAACATTCTTCAAACCATGTGTCCTTTCCCCAAATGTCTCAATGGTGAAACATGCCTAGAAATATTTGGAATGTGCCTCAAGTACTATGTAATTCCCCATAAAGTCACTTTGCAATGTTTTCCAATCACCTATTACATCAAATGTCCCTCTTGAAAAGGGTATATTTGTGATCAATCCACCACAATCCTCCATTGGAGTGGAATGTTCATCATCAAGTGATCTCCTTTAACCAAAACAATGCTCCAAGATAGGGCATTCATCTATTATGTTTTTTCCTTTCCATCTATCACGCTCTAGGCCTCCTCCAATATAGGGAATGTTTCTCTCCCTATCATATTTCATGCTCTAGATCTCCACGTGTAAGGCATTTCTTTATTTTGGTTGTATTTGACCCTTGTCTTTCCATAAATCATGCTCTATAGTGAAAATAAGGTAGAGTATTCTTATTTTAGGGCTTTCTTCCTCCTCAAATCATCCATCAATGTGGTTTTGAAAAAGCCTCCATCAAGTTGTAACTACTACCAAAATCCAAGGGTGTTATATTGTGATCAATGAGAGATGAAAGGGCCATGAAAATGCAAAATGAACCATGCATTTTCAAGGGGACAACAATTGGATGCATATGGGGACTCCACTCCCTTGTGGGGTGCAAGAGAACTCCAGGCCCTTTGTTATACCTGCAATGTAGATCAAAGTGTTGGTTATCCATGATAGGGTGGATCCAAAGCTTCACATCCTTACCACACTATACAAAGGTTTCAAATCGAAATTCATTACAAAAACATGAGAATTTCCATCTAAATATTCATTCTCAAAGGGTTTATATGAATGAAAACATGAGCCAAAAATTCCAAAGCGAACATATAAATGAATCCTATTGCTTGTGACGATCAAGCTTATTGTACCTACCCTACTCTACCATAGGAAAATACAAATTCTAGGTGAACGCATACAACTAATGAAACCACCATATCATCTCATCAATAATATGAGATCCCCCCTTTTGTTTGGAAATTATCCAAAACAAGGCTACATCAAACATCATGCATGAGTAAGCTGTAATATTTGTCACTATATGGAAGAAGATTGAAGTGAGATCTTAAATATGAAAGTAAACATCAAAATCACACTAGCACCATCGTGTGTCGTTACATGCTTGTTTTATCCAATGTTGGATAGGGTTGATATAGTCATTACCTACCACATGTGAACATGGAAACCCATCATCAAGACACAAATCACTTCCGACCACCATATGCCTCTCTAAAATCGTATCTACACACTCCAACATACATCCTTCTTGGATACCATGAAAATCCCATATCATGCCCTTAAGAAACAAGTGTTTAAAAGGAATCTGCAATAAAAACTTACAAAACCTTTGTTTCCCTCTATCAAACCTCCACATGATGCATGCCATAAAAACCAAATCTAAAAAAATAAATCAACTTGTGATTCAAGGATCGATGCCCTATTTTGGAACATTGAAAAGTTATACAATACACCAAAGATTGCGTACTTTTCTGCCTTGAACATATTGCAGCCTAAAAACACATATTGATTTTTCTCACATATAAAGGGTATGAGATAAATATATCAATGGCTAGCAAATTTCTACATATGTAATGTCATGGCAATTTTCCTTATGCAACTATAAATATCCTCCAGTAATAAGGACACATGGATATTGATCAACACTTGAATGTGAATTACATAGCTCAACATATTTTATTTGTCTAAGATACAAGACAATAGGACCTACAATATCTTCTTCATACACCATGGAATGTCTCCCCATGTTTATTGGAAATGTAAAGTGCCAATTCAAATTTTATTCATGTATGGGATATCCATAAATAAACCAATTATCTACATCCCATCTATGTCTCTCAATCACCAAAATAAGTGTTCACATCATCATCTTCGCTACCATGTTCTTTATCACAATAGATAGCAGAAACACTTGCAATTTCTTCATCCTCCAGGGGTTTGTCTTCCAAATCTATTATCTTCAAATCATCAAGGGATTCATCATCAAACTCATAATTTTGAAAAGTGTCATAACTTACCAAATCCTTGTCCTCCTCGAAATCAATGATGATGGCTACTAGAATGTCCTCATGAGTGTACATCATCATCACAATATTTTTCCTCCAAAATAGGATGATATGCATAATCTTAAATGGAATCTTCAACATTAGCATTTTCAAGAAGTGATTCAACAAGGCTTCAATAACTTCATCACACTTATCCGACTTCATATTTGAAATTCCATGCACAAGTGGTTCATGTGATTAAATAGAAAGGTGGTCATCTAAATGATCCTTGTGAAACTCATTTCCACACTTCTATTGACACACCCCACCATATTTTTCATTGATATACTCATTCAAGGACATACATGAATCACATTTATCCTTTATTTCATCAAAGAAAACATATGATGGGTTATTCCCATATGCAAGAATTACATATTGGATCTCGCTTTCTCTATAATGATAAGCATCAATTAGATCCTCAAACTTTTATTCTTATTCATAACTAGGATCCCAATGCTTGCAAACGTCTTCAATAAGCATTGTAATGGGTAGGTTCATGATCAAAATGCCACAATGGGTAGATTCATGATCAATCCTCCACAATGGTCCCTTCAAAAATCCCTCTTACAATGGGTAGATTCATGATCAAGTTGCCACAATGATCCCTTATAGTTAATTTTTAACATGTCATAATATTCATTAAGGTTAAGGTTAGGGTTAATATTTTTTTCCTTCTCTAACTACAAATTAGGGTTAGGTTTTTGAATCCTCTAGCATCTTCTTCAAAGTACACATGTGAGATTAATCTAAGATGACATGGAATCCACATGGTTCTCATATGGACTTCGTTTTTAGTGTATAATATCTTGTATCAAAGATACCTATGTGCACTACCCACCGATGACATTTTTTGTGCCAATGCAACTATTTTTCAACCCCCCAAAACTGTTTTTTCCCCAATAGATTTGTATTTTGACCTTGCTCAATGGATTTCAATATTATCCCTTAAAATGGCCTCTACAAATACACAACTATAATTCTTTAGTTTAAAAAGTACCAAAGGGGATGAAAAAATATATACTAACCCAATTTGAATCATACCTCCCCATTTTGGGAGGTTTTAGGTCCCTAAAATCTTATACTAGAGGAGATGAGGAAACTTTTTCTCAACTTCTCTATAGATTATCACTTTTACCACTTTTACATACCCAAAAGTTTCCCTTTTAACCTGCCCTACTAGAGTTCTTATTAACCCCATCTATTTTTTCTAAACTTCTTCTACAAGACCATATATTTTTCTAACTCTCCCTAATAATCTGACGGTCAATATTCTATAGAATATAATACTTTCCCTTCATTTGCCTCATCGAGGATGGATGAATCATAGACTTTCAAATTATCCATGTTTACTATTAATAAATTGCACATATATGGAGGTAGAATGAGTCTAGAAGCATTGTTTCCAACATGTTCCAACACTTCAAAAGGAGAAAGTCTGAGAGACTTGATTTTCTTTATAGATTCTCGCAACCTATCCTTGTTGAGGTGCAACCAAACCTGGCCTTATACCTTGAATGGCTTCACAATTTTGTGTTGGTGATGGTTGGTTTATACTTTTCCTATGTATTTTTTAATGTCTTGTGTACTAAGAAAGGGATATTCCTGATATTATCAATGAACTTTTCATCTTTTTGTGTTTCTCCTACGGTATCTTCTCTCCCCGTGTTATTCATTTATGACATCTAAGGTTGAAGGTGTAAAATATCCAAAACAAGTCTCAAACAAAGACTTACTATTGGAGAATGTGTTCCTTTGTTATAGGTGTTTAATATAGATCAAATATTCATCCCATCTCTTTAGATGCTTATGATTGCGACCCCTTAAAATTTGAACCATGGTGTAGTCCAAAATGCATTGAAAGATATAGATATCTAAAAAATTATGTTATTTGGTATCCTAAAGTGCAACAAGGCCCTCTTAAAGTTTTGGGTCATAGTAATGTGTCCCCTAATTTAAAACATTTGAAGAATTTATTAAATCCTTATTGTTTGTGTTATGTATGAAGTTATGTATGCAGTTCTCACTAGTTTATTAATTTAAGCAATCAACAACTAAACCAAAAAAACAAAGAATCACACACATTAACACATGGTACACATGACGTTATTAACTAGAAAATCCGCAAGGGAATAAAATCCATAATAGATGTTAAAAATTTTGTAATTCAAATTAAAATACTAAAAGAATGACTTCATCTTTATCTTGGCAACATCACTTATAGGATTCCTTGAATAATTTTGGCATCACTCAAATGATTTGGATATTTCCTAACTTTGGGTTTTTAGGCTATCACTTATATGGTTTGGATATTTCTTGACTTTGGGTGTTGATGTTAATGTTATCTAGACTCCAATTTATGCTTCATCTCACTACCATCCTCTTGTGTTTTCAACAAGTGAATTCTATTTCCAAATTGTTCATAACCTATTTATGGTGATCTTCATTATCTAAGCTCTCAGTGGGGCAGCCTTAACATTTCAATTTCCATTATGATCCCCAATATTCATCTTCCTATTATTTTGTTGATAGACTTCTTCAAAAAGGTGTCCCCTACGCTTCTATAGGAAATTACCAAGAAGTTGGACACTTCATATTCTCATTCTCATCCCCAAATAAAACAATGATACTATTTTGACCATATCTTGCAAATCATAGCTCCAGTATTTGTCTTCTGTTCATATCAAAGAGAATAGATAATTTGATTGCTTTCCTTTCCAAAAAGGATAATTTCTTCTAGATTTTAACTAGATTTTATAACAAGATCATAGCTTAGAAAACAATATATTTTTCTTTTAAATAAAACAAACTAAAATTGTCACATAGATCATCACCTTATGGACATTGACATTGAATTTGTTGACCAGTGATGTTCCTTCCTCTATCGATGTTGAATATGCATTCATTGAATTCAACCTAGCTTGTCAATGGAACACTCATCGACGTCATACTATATTGGAAATGTCGCCTTCATTAACTTCACATTATATTTCTACTAGTACCTTCATTGACTTCATATCATCTTGTCAATCAATTATTTTTTGATCCCTTGGTTTGTCGACCATTGGCTTATCAATCACTAGCTTGTCAACTATTAGCTCAAATGATCATTTGTTGATGGATCACATGGCTATTGAAGATGAACCTTTCAATGATTATCCCAAGTTCTAAAATTTTCTCCAATGTCTTACCCAAAGCCTTTGTCCATTACTTCACAAATCTGACCATTCATTTATACTAAATAATTCCATATCAAACCATTCATGGATCCTAAAGAATTACATATTAGATCTCCCATTTTGGGTGTTTTTTATTGCTCAAAACATTCATCAACTTTAAATCATTTAGTCTTCAACCATCTTTGGAATCAATTGAAAAGACACAATCTCACCTCTCTCTATATGGGCTTTGGTTGAAGTTTATCTTTGAGTTTTCCTTCACCAAATGGTTCCTCTATTTGAGTTTTCTTTCTTTTTGAGTCTACTTCTAATAATTTTTTCCTCTGTATAAATTTTCCGTCTACTAAGTTTAGCCTACTCTAGAAATATGACTCAATTTGAGTATGTCTTCTTGGAAATAAATATACCATCTTGAAGTTTGTCTCTTCTACTAAGTTTTCCTTCAATCTACCAAGTTTCAACAACTTTGTTTTTCTTCTTGA
>ML808631.1:56168-67769 GCA_009831015.1 Picea engelmannii | reverse complement strand
TGGTTTTAGTGTTGCTTCTGAAATCATTCTATCTATTAAAGGTTATGGTGCTCGGGGGTTGTTGCGTGCCTATGGTTAGGTGAAAATAGTGATATTGTCTATGGTAAAATGATCACATCGAATATTATAATAGGTTATGGGCCTACACTACATAAAGGTCTAACCGCTGGAAGGTAGAGTGATAATTCTTTGTCAAGTTTGTTATAGCACTAGTGGAAACTGCAACTAGGGTTTTTGATTTTGCAGCTGCAACAAAACCTAATCTAATTCTTTGGGCACCTTAAGTGAAGCATTGGACCTAATTTCTAAATACTCTAGTGTTTCATATCCAAGCGAACCATTTGGTTCCCTTAGCCAACAAAAACGTCAAGTTTGATTTTTAGTCAAAGTCAAAGATTGACTTCTGGTCAAAATTGATTTTGTGGTCAAATTTGAAATTTCATGGTTTCTAGATTGTTCTAATCAGTGAACCTTTTTTATTCAGTTTCTAACCTCTTCTTTTCAATATGGTGTCTAGTTTCAGATTAGAAGACAAGTTTAACGATGTTTCAAATTTCAAAGGTATGCACTTGTATATGCTTTTCATGTTATATCACCCAACAAAGCATGAGTGTGTTTTGTAGGGAATGTGTAAGAGACCTTATTCAAGTAATGATATTGGATTCAATACATTCAAAGGAACAAGAAGTTGAGGCTCTAGGTTCCAGGTTTGATTGATCAAATTGTTAAGTTTCAATTTGCACATATCAAGTTTGATAGTTGCCACAATACAAGTAAACACTATAATCGTGACGACAATATTTGAAAGGTTCTATTACTGCTAGGTATACTTGGTTTCATATAAGTACTATTGATATAGATTCTTATTGCACTTGTTTGATGAACGAACATCTCCTCTAGGGTATATTTCTCGTTTTTCTCCCGAGCATGCCACCTTGGTAATTCTATGATCCTTGTTATCATGGATATGTTCTTATGAAAATGTTATGGGAAATAATTTTTCTCTTGTTTTTCTTGTTCCAGGTAGGTCACAGACGATAGCTCTGAGAAGGATCTAGAGTGATAGTTGAAAACATGGAGCAGATGACCCCATCAAGCGGTGAGGCATGAGATCTCACCAAGTACCAATTCTAAAGGAAGCATGTAAAGAAAAACGAGTTTTGGATCTGATACACTTAGATGTGTGTGGATCAATGCCAACCTCCTCACTAAATGGATAAAGATTGTGAAGTTCGATAATACACCTCCAAGGAGCTCATTGCCTTTTATAAAGAAACCATGATTAGGGGGGAGCTAATTTTACCACATAATCCTCAACAAAATTGTGTGGCAGAAAGAAATAATCGATCCATTGAAGAATCTATTAAGGCAATGATGAATGACCAATGTTTCTATGGGAAGAAGCAACTATGACAGTCGTATATGTTTATAATAGAATTCCTCATCATATATTGAAGAACATGACTCCATAAGAAGATTTCTCCGGAAATAAGCCAAGTGTTGTACACTTGAGGATCTTTGGCTATCAGTCAAGAAGAAAGAATGGAAGGAAGCTATGATTATGATGGAATAATATCGATCCATCATGAAAAATGATGTATGGGAAATTGTGCCTAGACTTGAAGGAAAGTCTGTAGTCTTTTCAAAATGGGTTTACAAGATAAAACATGCAGTAGATGGGAGTATCGATAAATAGAAGGCAAGATTCATGGCTAGAGGGTTCTCCCAACAAGAAGGAGAAGACTACAATGAGACATTTGCTCCATTTTCCATATATACCTCTATTAGAGCCATCATATCTCTGGAAACATCCATGGGTTGGAGTTTACATCAGATGGATGCAAAGACTACCTTTCTCAATGGAGTAGTTGAGGAGGAAGTATACATAGAGAAACCTCAAGGTTTTAAGATACACCCGAGAGAAACTCATGTATGCATATTAAAGAAGGCATTGTATGGACTCAAGCAAGCTCTAAGAGCTTGGTATGAAAAAATTTACAGTTACTTGACGAGACTTGGATTTTCCAAGAGCTATGCTAATCCATATCCTTATTACAAGGTTGTGAATGATGCACATGTGATCCGGCTACTATATGTTAATGATTTTGTTTCAAGTAGGTGCAAAGCCTCTCATTATTTAGTGTAAGAGGGATTTAGCCTTTGAATTCGATATGAAGGATCTTGGTCTCATTATTATTTGGGACTAGAAGTATAGCATAAGCATGGTGAAATCTTCCTCAGGAAAGGGAAGTAAGTTGTAAAGATTCTTTAGAAGTTTGGGATGATGGATTTCAAATCCATGGCAACTCCCATGGTGACAAATTTGAGGAATTTGAGAGACTCTAATTATAATCTAGTAGACTTGTCCCTGTATTGGTAGTTGATTGGCTCATTGATATATTTGGTGTTGGCACCAGGCCAAAGTGGAAAGGAGGATGATCGTGGGAAAGAAAGCGTGCAAAAATGAAAGTAACAACTAGAAGGTAACACAACACACATGCATGCAATAAATCATGCATAAGGAAAATGACAGTTGGAGGAAGAACAACACATGTGCATGGGAGGAAGACCTAGTGTTGATAGGGTTAGGGTTTTGGTAATAAATTGTAAAATGGATGAATATCCCGACATATATAAATAGAGATACACAAGTATCATTGAGAGGTTGATTCATTTTTGTATTAGTTATGTTTTTGTAATGATCTAACATATCTATTTATGAGTTGATGCGTTATGTAATATGGTTATGGACCAATTTTGTAAGATATTGAGCTAGAATAGAGGAGAGGAGGAAGACATGAGGATTATATCACAAGCTGTGGAGCCTGGTGTGATCTAGTTCGCCTCATACAAATCTTACCCATCAGAGGGAATTGTAAGCGCGTGACGCTGGAGATGCAAAACTACCATAATAAAAGAGCCAAGAGCCAAATCTTTGTGGATGTAGCCCAGGAGGGGGTGAACCATGGTAATATCTATGTAATGTGATGTATTCATGTATATCTTTATTTGCTTTCAACATTTAATTGTTATGATTAATGAATGAGTTAATGCATTGTTATGGAATACGATTGTGATGTTCGTGGAACTAAACCATGAAAGATAGATGCAACCCCATGAGTGCTAGTAGATTGCAATTATAATTTGTAGTAGATGGATCATATTAATAAACCCCTATCTCATACTCAATCCTAGTCTGTAAACACCTGAGTCTTACAGCCACCCATTTAAATCTATCTCGGGTGAGACTACGCAGTGCACTCTGTACACTGTGTTTCCTTCTGGTTTACCAGGAGGGCCGATAGTTTTAGAGGATTTTTTGGAAACCTGAAAGACATGAACCCTGGGTCAATAAATCAGACAATAAAGGAATCAGTTAAAATCCAACAAATGGTTCCGTTGTCATTTTAGAAGGAACAAGAGAGGACTGAGTAGACGAGATAGATTGAATGAGAAAAGAACGAGTGAAAAAAAAAGACCAATGAGCCATTAGAAGGGAATGTTGAGACCTTGGAACCCCATGAAAGGAGAAATCGAAGGTTGGTTGAGAACCAAAGAGCTAGAGTTTTCCTAGAAAGACAATAGAAACCCTAGAATCACACCTCACAAATATATGGATAAATATGTGTTTACTGATTTACACGAAGTCTTTTTCTGTGATTTTCCACATCTACTACATGAGTGGATACTAAGGTTGAAGGATAACCATGCGATGAATTGGATTTGATATCTAGATTGGACACAGGTACAGATTTATCAATTACAGCAGGTGAACAACAAATTCACCCGTGCAATAGACTTTTGGCTTGACAGTATTGTGGCAGGTTTCATCACTGAATTTGCAGTTGACACAACGATATCATACAATGCAATATAGAAAGACTTTCTATGTGGACCTTGAGGAAGGTACATTCAATCCCTGTATACTTATATTAAGATACTGCTATATAACAAAGGTGTAATGACAATGGAATCAAACAACTAAACTTCCCTGTGTGCATGGGGGAAGGGGGGAAACACTGAAAGAGAGAGGATAATTGGAAGGCGGTGAGGATAAAGAAAATAAGGAGAAGGAACCCTTGGACCCAATCATGATGGATGACCACCAACTCAAGTGGATCTTGGTGTCATCAAGAACGACGCGTAGCGGAGTATCCTACCAATATAAGGTGAATACCAAGAAGAGAGTTGTAGCTGCGAGGGAAGGCTTGGTGAGAGATGAGGAAGAGGTAGAGGATCTTCAGGATATGGAGAATATTGAGGAAATACTGCGTGCAACATATGAGAGGAAGAAGAGAGGAGAAGGAAGCCATCCTATCCATATTAATGTCAGTGTGGAACCCACAAACCCACGTGCGACTAATACACCAAAGAGAACACCACCGTTTAGACAACCAAAGTTTGGAGGAAGTTCGATAACAAGACATACATCTACACTAGGAGAAAGAAATAGAGGATCCAATTTTGACAGAACTAGTCAAGTATCTACATCGTGCAGAGGAGGAAGTAGTTCAGTATTCAGAAGGGCAGAACATGATCCCACTATTAGATTACTAGAATTTCGAGGAGAAGCAACAGAAGACTCGAAGAAGCATTTTTTTATTTGTGAAAATATCTGGGAGGAAAAACAGATCACTGATGAAGATACCAAACTCGTGCAGCTAGCAATTACACTAAGAGATCGTGCACTAGACTGGTACATGAGTTTAGACACAAAAAATGCCCTTGGGACGACGAGGACACTGGCATAAGTTAAGAAGCTACTGATTAATGAGATCCAGAAGCCGAGCTCAGAGGATTAGTACATGAACAAGATGATCGAGATAAGACAGAAGTTAGGAGATTCAGTATGGGATATTGACCAAATATTCAAGCAACTAAAGGGGAAACTAAAATAACTGATGACCGAGATGCAACATTGTCACATGTTTGTCAACTCACTACTCAAAAACTTAAAATATCCCTTACGACAACATAAATTTCAGATGCAGGCAGAGGCTCTGCAGGAAACATTGCAACTGGAAGAGAACCAATACCAACATACGGACCCAACTATTGAGGAATTGAAGGAGGATTTGAAGAATCTAACATTTCAGTTGAACCAGAATAAGAATAAGGACAAATGAGAATTCATTTGGTGCACTGCATGCAGGATAGAAGGACAACACAAGAACAAATGCCCAACATTCACACAGTATATGGAAACATGTATGCCAAATCTGCTACCACAGGGAGGATTATGGTGCGAAATATGCAAGAAAACAGGTCACAACCCTTATCACTGCACGATGATGCAGAAATACCAGACATTTTTGAATAATTCATATTGCACCTTTTGTAAGTCAGTAGGCCATGACGATAAATATTGTAGAACTATGGAGCTTATATGGGAAACAACATCAGATGCATACAGGGTATAGGCCGAAATGATGACTGGGCAAGAAGCACCTCAGTTTAATCAAGCCCCAACTCCATACAATACTGCACAACAACAATACAATACTGCACAACAACCATACAACAATGTGCAACCATAGTATAACCTGGCACAACCCCAGTACAATACCGCACAGTATAATTAGGCACCACAGTATAATGCACTGAGAGGTGACCGAGCAGGCTATCGAGGAGGAGGATGAGACAAAGGAGGTTTCAGACGTGGTAGAGGACCCGTCACATGTCACAATTGTCAACAACCGGGACATTATGCACGAGAATGTCGACTTCCACCAACAACTTGTATGTATTGCCACACATCGGACCATGATACCGAGGAATGTCCGACACTACTAGTAAATATTCAGGAAAAGAGGAACCAGAACAATCATAATGTTCAGTGGATTTTAGCCAAAGCTAGGAATGACAGATGAAACATCAATATAGTCACTCATGGAGGAACGAAAACATGAAATGACACAGTTTGACAGGAACCAACACATAACCAATGGGTAAATAACAATGAACCAAGAAAGAAGTTCGACGCACCAAAAGAAAAGGAGACTTTTAATGAATCCAGACAAGAATTTCAGAAGGAGGACACAATGTCGAATTCAACTACGCAACCATTCAAGGAAGCCTAAGAATATGAGATGCCGCCATCATTGGATCATATGAACAGAATGTAGCCCAAGGGACAAGTAAGTACAATCAAAGGCTTTTTTCAATCACACGTGAAAGTATTAAGTGATCTGTCATCTGTGAAAATATTGCAAAACATACTAGAGAAATGTAGTGGTGAGACAGAAAAAAAACTAGAAACAAAAACTGTCAATCACCTACACACCAGAAGAAGAACAAGTAGGGAATTTAGACTAAATTATAACATTGGAGGTTTCAACATGGGAGACATTATACTAGACCTAGGATCTGAAGTGAATGTGATACCTAAGAAGACTTGGCAATGTATGGGAGAGCCAACATTGTGATACTCAAATGTCCAATTAAAACTAGCAAACCAACATAGAGTCCTACCAATAGGTAGACTGAAATGAGTGACAATATATCTTGATGGATTGTGCACTAAAGCAAACTTTGAAGTCATTGAAATAGTGGATGACACAACACCTTACCCGACACTTCTTGGTCTGGATTGGGAATTTGACAACCATACCATAATCAATTTGAAAACCGGGAAAATGACATTTGAATCTGGAGAATACAGGGTCATAGCACCACTAGATCCGTCGGAAGGGGAGAGGTTCGTAGAACCCACTTGGCTGGGATTAGAAGAGATCGTCTAGTTGTATAGAAAAACTGTGCACGATCATGATTACGTAAACCCAACTGCAGACGAAGCACTCAGTTGGCGGAGCATTACTTCATGCACAATAGACTCAGACACTGGGTTAGAAAACTGACAGAAGAGACTACATGAAGTATCCACGTGAAGATGTGCAAGAATAGACCACGCAGAAAGATGGGTAGGCACATAAATCAAAGAACCACGAAGTTTCCATGGACTAAATGATTTGGAAACATTTTTGACACAATACAAAGATAAAGTATTAGAAAACTAGTGACTGTTAGCACTTGACTTAGCACTCAAGGCCACACCCACAAGATGGCAGGGCACACATAAAGAGACCATTACAGACTGGTATCAATGTAAGCGACTATTGTGCATAAGGTCGATGTAGAACAAGAATGCAACAAACAACAAAAATACCAAGGACAAGAGGCACTAGCAGAACACTTGGCGAAGTGCAAAACGCTGTGGAAAATGACACCACCAGAGGAATGGCCTCATCACTTCATACATACTTTAGAAGGCATACCAACGAACTGGTACACAGACCAGGAATTGCGCAAAGGAACTACAATGTGGAGGAAATTACAACATAACTTCACAATCATTTTTTCATTCGAGCATGAGAACCCCAACATAGACACAACTCTCAAACGAATCAGAGGAGTAATATTGATTGAAGAATAAGAAACAAAATTTATCACATAAGAGAAACAACAGAAAAAATAGACAATCAACGAGCTACTGTCATGTTATCATGTAGAGGAGGAAGCACCAGATGAAGATGACCCACACGACATTCAGATCGAAGAAGTAGAAGGAGAAAGAGATGTGGAAGGACCATCCATAGAATCAAAAGTCATTGTCTTGCCAATCAAGGTAAAGAAAGTTAACATCGGGACATATGAACAACCCAAAATGGCCAACATTGGAGACTACTGGGATGAGCAAACAATAAAAATCATAACATAATTATTGTGCGAATATAGCGACCTTTTTCCCACAATATTTACAGAGATGAAAGGTATAGCAGGAGAACTGGGAGAGATGAAGATACCACTCAGACCTGAAGCGAGACCTATAAGACAACTACCCTATAGATTGAACCCCATATATAAACAAAAATTTAAAGACGAGATCAATCGAATGCTCGAAGCCGACATCATTGAACCAGTTAAGGAATCAGAATGGATAAACCCGATGGTAGTACAAGACAAGAAACAAGGAAGAGGGATTAGGATATGCGTTGACTTGAGGAAGTTGAATGATGCATGCCTACATGACCCAATCAGTACACCATTCACGAATGAAGTGTTAGCGAATGTGGGGGGACATGAATCTTTCTCATTCACTGGTGGATTCTCAGGATACCATCAGATTAAGATAGCACAGGAGGATATACACAAGACCACATTTGCGACAGAATGGGGATCTTATCAGTAGATAGTCATGCCGTTTGGACTAGAGAATCCACCCGCAATATTCTCCAGAGTAGTCATCACATCATTTAAGGAATTCATCCATAAGTTCCTTGAAGTATACCTAGATGACTGGAAAGTTTACAGTCTGCTGAAAATCCATGTGGAAGTACTACGACTAATGCTAGAAAGATGTAGACAATGCCAGATATTGAACATCAAGAAATGCATATTTGGAACACTGTTTGGGATACTATTGGGCCATATAGTATGCAAACAAGGCTTGTTAGTGTATTTGGCCAAGATCGTCGTCATTTTTAACTTACCAACACAAAAAACAGTCTGACAGCTAAGAGAAACCTTAGGGCACACAGGCTACTACAGGAATTTCATCAAAGGATATGCACAGATCACAACCCCAATGGAAAAAATGTTAAGGAAGGATACAAAATATCAATGGAATGATGAGTGTCAACACGGTCTAGATACCCTGAAGGAAAGGATGGTTTCTGCACCGATATTAGTATTTCCAGACTGGGAAAATACATTCCATGTGCATGTAGATGCATCAGCGATAGCTCTGGGAGCTGTCTTAGCGCAGCCAGGAGTAGGAGACTTGGATCATCCAATACCATTCACAAGAAGAAAGCTATCAGACTCGGAACATAATTATAACACGACAGAAAGAGAAGGCCTAGCTATGGTCTATGCACTACAAAAGTTTAGACACTACTGATCGGGAAAACACTTTAAGATGTTTATAGATCATTCAGCTCTAAAATACCTAGTCAACAAGCCAGTGTTGGGGGAGATAATCTGTGGATGGTTACTGCTATTTCAAGAATTTGATTTTGAATTAATAGTTAAACCAGGGAAACTGAATGTAGGACTTGACCACCTGTCCAGGGTCATAAATGGAGAAGAGCCTACGAATCTAGAAGATACAGTTTCGGATGCACATTTATTCTCAGTACAGATTGTTGATGACTACTTCACAAAGATCATCCAGTACTTAAGCATAGGTACTACGCCGCAAGAATATACCACCACGCAGAAGAAGAACCTGGTAGTCTGCGCAACTGACTATCAATTGATTGTAGGAGAGCTATACAAAATGGGCGCAGACAACATCTTGCGAAGGTATGTATTAGAGACTGAATGACCAAGAATTTTAGCATAAGCCCATGAGGGAATCACAGGAGGGAATTATGCAGGAAAAGATAATGTGCAAAAGGTACTACGCATAGGACTATGGTGGCCAATGATTCACAAGGACTCGAAAGAATACTGTTAGAGATGCGATGTCTATCAAAGGGTAGGAAAACCCAACAAAAGGAAGGAAATGCCACTATGACCACAAGTAACATTACAGGCATTTGAAAAATGGGCAATCGACTTTGTGGGACCAATTAACCCACCATCCAAAAGAACAAGGGAAAGATACATTATCACTGTGACAACATACCTAACAAGATGGGCGGAAGATGCACCAGTAAAAGATTGTAGCACAGAGACAACTGCACACTTCTTGTTTGAACAATTCATCACTAGATTTGGGTTCCCAAGAGTTTTGATGAGTGACCAAGGCACACACTTCATAAACAACACCATCCGTGCATTGGCTGAAGAGTTTGAAATTCATCACCAGAAGAGCACACCGTATCACCCATAGGCAAATGGCATAGTAAAAGCCTTCAACAAAATTCTGGAGAACTTACTAACAAATATCTGTAACGTCAACAGAGACGACTAGGACCTCAAAGTACCAGTAGTATTATGGGCATATAGGACCATATAAAGTTGATAGGGCACACACCATTCAAGCTAGTCTATGGCCAAGAAGCAATAGTGACATTAGAATTTTTAGTACCCAGCTTACGCGTAGCAGCTATCACACAGATGACAGAATGAGGCGCAATAAAGGAAAGACTGAATCAATTATTGTCAATGGAGGAAGACCGAATCCTGGCAGGATTCCATCAAGAAGTGCAGAAAGCAAGAGACAAAGCTTCACACGATCGACACATCAAGAAGAACATGTTTAAGGAAGGAGATCTAGTATTGTTCTATGACAACAAGTTGTTCCAGCACCCAGGGAAGCTCAAAATGCATTGGTTAGGACCATACGAGGTAAAATCTGTCACAGATGGAGGAGCTATACAATTAAGAGATTTAGTAGGCACAGACCTCAAAGGAATGATCAACGAGAGTCGACTGAAGTTGTACAAGGACAGTCGGCCACCAACTACGCAGTAAAAAAAAAAATTAAATAAAAAAAAGAACAAAAAGGAAACTAGACTAAAAAGTGCGCAGCACGCCAAAGAGAGAAAGGCCACATGACGTTCGAAATACAAATTCAAAAAAGGCAGGAACAATGGTTACATACAACGGGAAAAAAAGTGGGAAATAGAAAGTTGGCAAAAGAAGGATGATAGGACAACACTAAGCAGAATTAAAGAATGACAAGGATCGATGGGACATTACATTAAACACACCAAAAGGAGACGACAAAGAAAACGTAATGGAAAGTACGAAACCGTCGCAGATGCATTGAACCCATAGTTATGAGGCATGAAACACATAATGGAGGAAGAGTCCTCGACAAGATTTATGACTAGCCCATATAACACACGAGCACACGAGCGACTGGTCTATTCGCGAAAGGAAAACAGAGTGAGAACAATAGCAGCTGGAACGACCAGAGCATGACCACATAACTCCCATAAATTATTCAAACTTAGAAAACTTTCGACAGTCACCACTATGACACCACCGAAGCCCACAGAAGAAAGTTAGACAACGAAACCAACCAGGGTACAAACTAAGTCATGAGGACCGCTGGAAGAGAATGAACAACAACAACCTGAGATCATGGACATCGATGAAATCCCATCCCCAAACTACTACATTGGGCACAAATTATGACAGTTTAGAATTTTGTCGTATTTTTTTTGCTTTTTTTTGTACTAAATACTTTTTTTTTTGGGGTCCAAATGTTGGTCACTCTAGCGACCAACATTCTAGGTTGGTTGTTTTAACGATGAAATTTGGTCGCTCTAGCGACTAACCACCATTTAGTCGCTCTAGCGACCAACAATGGCACGTGTGAGAATCAAATGGTCATTTACGACAAATCAATCATATATATATATCTCAGTTATGACAAATTTGCTATAGTTACGACAATCATTTTCTACAGTTGCGAAAATCATTTGGGTGTTCTGATGCAATGGTGTTCTGGTTTTTTATGAAATCTTGATTTCAATTCTCTTTCATAGCTGAGATTTTGAAGGTTAGTACTTAAAATTTTTCTGTGTGATTTAGTAATTTGGTGCTATTGAACTATTTTATGGTTTATTTTCACTCCTTATAAGGGTTTAGAGGAAGAGGTTATAGGTGCTAATTATGGATAAAAGATATATGTGTTAAGGGTTAATG
>ML808631.1:9914-22465 GCA_009831015.1 Picea engelmannii | reverse complement strand
ACTTGCTCTCCCCATCGGTGCCTTTCCTTCTCTATGCACGAACCCTGATTGTAACTCTGGGCAGTCACGCTGGTAATGGGGTCCTCCGCACCCCCAACAGGTAACACGAGATTGAACCTGTGCACTGTTATGTGACTGTCTCTTAAATGAGTTCCTTCCCCTGGAACCCCTGCCCCTACTCGCTGTTCCCTGAGATGGTCATGGACCTGTCTGCGCCATTGGTGATAAACGAGATGCTGCACTCGCTGCCATTGAAATCCCTGCGGCTACTGTCCTTGGAGTGAATTTGTTACCATATGGCGGTGGCCTTGAGCCCCCTCCCCTAGGAAATGTCCTCATGGCCTTCCCTACAAATCCAGGACGATGCGGAAATGTTGGTCTTGTACCCCTGGTTAAGTTCATGTGTTCTTCTGCATAACGCGCATTTTCCACCGCCTCCGCTATTGTAGACAGTTTCCACATTCGCACCATATCTCTTATCTTAGGGTTCAATCCATAGACGAAGCGCTCTGCCTATCATTGGTCATTATCCATATACGAAACATATTTGACCAGTTCCATAAATCTGATCTCATATTCTTCTATAGTTCTGTTTCCTTGTACTAAGGCATGAAATTCCCCTACCTGTTGTTCCTCATAGTATGCTGGTAGATATTTCCTTCGGAACCTCTCCTCGAAAAGTTCCCAAGATACTGTGTCTGGGGTAAGGTGCAATTGTCTTTCCAGGTTTCCCCACCAGTTCAAGGCATTGTCTCTTAACTAAAAAATTGTGATCTTTTCCTTTGAGTTGGACGCATAGTCCCTTAAGGCAAAACACCTTATCATGCCTTCCAACCATGCTTCTGCGCGTTCACTGGTGCAACCCCCGACAAACTCCGAAAGTTTGATCTTCTTAAATTCTCGCGTGATGTCTTCGGGTGGAGGTCCTCTCCCAGAATCCCTTGACACTTCTGGATTACCCATTCTAGACGGTGGGGGTTCCACTTCAGTCCCTGTCGGTTGTCGCCCCTTTAAAGTCTCATTAATGGCTTCCAACGAGCGCAGTATGAGAGCTAATTTGGGCGATGGTGGTGGTGGCATTGGCGGTGTTGGCAGTGCTTGCGACGACGCTCCCCTACCTCGACTCCCTCGAGTCCTGACCATCTTGTATGCTTTAACCTGCATCAACCAAAGTTGTCAGGGTGAGTTCCAGGATGTTTCAATGGTGCTACTTAAACTAGAAACAGGGTTAGGCGTAAGTTTTCTTTACTTGTCTGTAAACAAACATTACTCTTTTAGGGGATTCGCTAGGTTAGGATTAGGATTAAGCGTCTAAGCTTGATTTTATTCGTCCCTATGAAAAAAAACTATTGGTTTCCTTGCCCTGTAGTTACGCTAGCCTTGCGCCATACTCGCCACTTCCTATGCTTACTCTCCTAGTGCATATGCCGCCTCCTTCCCGCTTGTCCTAGTCTAATCCCTTTTAACTTTTCACTTATAACTAAATATCCTTCGATGCTTGACTCGGGAGATTTTCCTTGGTGCGTAGTGTTGGCGTTGTCGATTGCTGCATTGAGATTTAGCGTTGACTTTGACTAGTGGAATGGAGTGGAGGGACTTGGCGCTCGGCTCGACGAATTGTGTGTACGGTCTCGTGAACCTGACACTTGGAAAATCAGAGTTTATACTTGGGATACAAAGATCAACGATGCCAAATAAGCCTTTACCTTGATTTTCGGTGCATTCACTAATTATGATTCAACTCGGTTAGCTGGCTCCGGATCAATAGGTTAGGTAATAAGCCAGTTAGTCTTAATCTTCATACTATATCTTCCTAATAATAATACTACTCTTATCCCGACAGTGTTACCATTAATCTAAATAAATAAAAGAATTTATTTGTAAAGACTTATGAGGGCGCGTTGGTGTTAGTGTTCTTTTTAAGGCGCTTCGCTTGGTGGGGGTCGCGGGTTCAAAACCCTTTAATTAAGTGAAATAAATTTTTTTGTTTTTTTTGTTTTTCTCATTTGAAAAGACAAAATACTTAATTAAATTGGTTAAATTAGCATGTGTAAAGACCTAATTAAATGAAATTAATTAAAATTTTAAACTAATCTAAAACAATTTAACTTAAGAATTTAACCAATTTAACTTAACCAATTTAATTATAATTAACTACATATAATTAAAATTAACTTTAAATAATTCTTATACCAACCAATTTAACTTAAGAATTTAAAATTAAAAAAATAATTCTGAAACTTTATTTTAAAACAATTAAAGTTTTTTTTTTTTTAAATAAAAAAAATTAAAAAATTACTCGTGAAATACTACATATATAAGAAATCGGCATCGTGGGTCCTCGCATGAGGCCCACGTGCCCCCTCCCCCAGGTGCTCATCCCTTTCGAGACTCCTCTTTGTGGCCTCATGTGCACTGGTGCTAGTCTGGTCATGGCTTTGTGCATGGCGTTTTGCTGGTAGGAGAGGTTGTCGGCCCCTTTGTTGATTCGTGCAATTAATCCACCTTCCAGATCAAAATCTGAGAGTTTTATGGTTTTGTTCAGGCTAATGGAAAATGGGTTCTCCTCTAATTCCATTAGTTTGTGCCCGAGACCGGCTAATTCGTTTTCCAACAGCCAACTACATGGTTCCTTTTTGAATCCTTGGGAGCCCCAAGACATCTCAAGTGCAAAGGAGAGTCAGAGAACCTAAAAAGTTTTTGTTGCAGGTTCGTGTAGCACAAACATGTATGCCTCACCTATCTCCCTTGGTGCGTTGGTTGTTGGGGTTGTTCCAAAGTTTAGCGCCTTGCTTCAAGAGGTCATGGGAAAAAGGAACGACACCAAATATGGTTGAAGTTCATTCAACCCAGGAATTGGTTGATTCTCTTCTAACTGCCGGAGACAAACTTGTTGTTGTAGATTTCTACGCTCTTGGTTGCAATGCCTGAAGATCTGTTCATCCTAAGGTATGCTGGAGGATTGAGTCATTTATCATTTTGTAATTTTATTCCATCAAAACATAAAATTCTGAGGTAATACTTTTTACATATTCCTGGTGAACATACCATTTAATGTATTCCATTCAAAGAGCCTTTGCATGGATCTAGCCATGAGCTAGGTGGGAATATCGAATAGGTTTATCCTTCTCTCTCCTGGAGATATTGTTCCCTGAAATGATATTTTTTTTTGAGCTGGCAAAGTCTAGGTCTCAAATCTATCTTTGCTTTCCAGGCATCCATGTTCTCACCATGGCTAAGCCCCTTTCAGTTTTTCTTAATGGTCGTTTATGGTTTTGCTCATGGGGGTCATAGTGACTTGGGGTACTCTTTAAATCGACCTCTTATTCCATTCAAATAGTCTTTTTATCGATCCAGCTATGATCTGGGTATATAGAATGGGTTCCCTCCTTAAGATATTGTTTTCTGAAATGATATTGTTTCGAGCTGGGAAAGTTCAGGTCTCAATAAATTTCTTCACGAATAAATTTTCCATGTGTAATAGCCGAATAAATTTCTTCATGAATCAAGCAAAATTTTAGTGGTTGGGTGTTGTTAACCCGCGTGTTGTGTAGGTGGTGCGTGGAGCTTGGAGCTTGCACTCTGTTTGTACAGCTCACAACTCCTCTCTCTGTGGCTGGGTGCTGATTTTTGTGCGTTGGATTTGACTCGTGTATGGCGCTGGCTGTGTTGCAAAGATATGGCTCCTTGGCGTTCTGTTTTTATTCTTTGCTAAGTCCCACTTTACTATCCTCATTTATACGTTGAAGCCTATAAGATTTTACATAAAGAAAGGTAAGCTGGTATTCTCTTCCATGAAAATATTTGGCGCCAATGATGGCATAATCTAAGCATTAATTATTCTAGACTGATCTTGGTGCCAGGTTTGGTTAGGGACAACCATAGTGATCTTTGCACTGAGTATTGTTACTTGAAAATTTCAGTAAGATTTTTGATTTAGGATAACTAACAGTCAGTGTGAAAAGTGGTGCTTATATCAACACAGGATCGATTGAGAAGTAGTAAGTTTATTGGGTAAAGTACTTAGTTCCATTTTTGCAGAGCAGCAGGTATATTGGATGTAAATTTTTATCTCCATTTAACAATTCTGGAAAGAAGCTTTCTCTATCACTATATTTGCCGATGAAGACATAGGACCCCCTACTTTTCTTCATTGTATATGAGTAGATATTTTATGAAATAAAGAAACCCGTGGAAGTTGCCACTTTGGATTGGAAGTTAAATTGACTTATATTTCATTTTCTTGACTAAGTATTTAGCAGTTTCACACTAATGGTGGTTCTGTTAAGAGATTTGTCAAGATAAGATCAATTGATTGATTTCTGTTTTATACACGACCTTCTCTTGAAGCAAGTTCTGAAGTACTTTAAGGAAATGTGACATAGTTTAATCTTTAATTGCTTACCATGAAAGGTGATTTTCCCCCTCAAAGATACATTGAGCTTGTGTAACAACCCTAGTTGTATTCATATTTCACTTGTTTTACTTTGGTAAATTTGTTTTTTACATTTTCAATATGTATTTCTTTTATATTTATATTTGTGTTAAAATTTCTGTGTTTGGTTTGCAGGTTAGGCGGAGCTAGAGTTGGAGCTGGGAACTTGGCCCTTAAGGCTCCATATTGTGAACGAGGCACTCTGATACCATTTGTAGTGGCCATATTAATTTAACATCAAATAATTAATCAAACAAAACAATAACTTCTACTTGATTTATGAAACTTGGTAATTTCTTATAAATTCAACACATAAACATATAAATTGATCAACGAATAATAAAATTCATAATAGAATAAACAAATACTGGTCTGATGCTAACCCTCCACTTTCCACTTGCCTTGTTGACCTTCCTGCTGCTGCCTTGCCCAGCTTGAAGCCACGGACCAACTCTGCACAAAACCGAGTTTCCACCCTGCCAACTAGGAAAACTACCTAGCTCCAGGATACCATATGGATATCCTGGCCCTCGTGCCCAAAACCCCCAGCAAAACGGTGCCCCCTATACTAACCCTTCTTGACTACAGAACTCAAACTCCCCTCCACAATCCAAGAGAACCCTCCAAAAATTTCTCCCTGTAGAATGGTCCTCCTCCTTCCTAAACCTCCTCCCCTCATATCCCTCCTTCACCACCTTCTTTTCATTTACTTCCTTACTTACACATTTATTACCTTATCCCCTTATAATTAATATCTTATCCCTTTATAATTAATATCTTATCCCTTTATGTTCAATGTCTTATCCCTTTCCATGTACGTAAGTCTTTAACAAATTAAACTTATAATTTATTAACCCTATTAATTTAATACCCATGTCAATGAATGTAACATGTAATTAATTAATCCATTAATTAATCAAATTGTAACCATTAATTAATTAATAAATATTTAATTAGTATCATTATACCAATCTTTGTTTAATTAATAATATGTTAGAAAAATTAATTACCTAATAAATTTTACTTAATAATTCCCTAAACATATATTCTACTAGGGTTGTTACACATTATTCCCATGAAACCCTAGACCCAACCTTTTCAACAAAAGTTAAGGAAGATGCACCCAAAACTCGAACCAACAGTCAAGAAGGAATTAAACAAACTCCTGAACGCTAAAATAATCTTCCCAGTAAGGCACACACAATGGGTCTCTAATCTTGTCCCTGTCAGAAAAAAGAGTGGTGAAATCTGACTATGTGTCGATTTCCGAAATCTTAACCGAGCGTCTGATAAAGACAACTACCCTATCCATCTCATGGAGCAAATCCTTTAACAAGTATCTCTCTTTGAAAGATTTTCCTTGTTGGATGGTTTTTCAGGGTATAACCAAGTTCTTTTGTCTCCCCCAGACCAGCTCAAAACTACTTTCTGTACCCCATGGGGCACCTACGCTTATAGAAAGATGCCCTTTGGGCTCATAAACGTCGGTGCCACTTTTTAGAGAGCGATGGATATCGCTTTTCGCGGCTTAATCAATCAATCTATAGTAGTTTACCTGGATGACATCACTGTCTTCTTAAAAAATAAAGGAGATCATCTAGCTCATTTAAGATCTGTTCTACAACGATGTCGTAAGTACGAAATTTCTTTAAATCCTAAAAAACTGTCTTCGCAGTAGAACAAGGTAAGCTCCTCAGATTCATTGTATCAAATGAAGGGATGATTATCGACCCTGAAAGGACCCAAGTCATTTCGAAACTGCCCCCTCCCTCGTAAAAAAATTCCATGCAATCTTTCTTAGGATAGATAAACTTTGTTAAGAGATTTGTCCCTAGCTTTTCAGAAATGGTGAGACCATTACAAAATTTAATAAAAAAAGATGTACAGTAGCATTGGGGACCTTCAGAAAGTTAGGCTTTTGATTCAATAAAAAATACCATAATAGACGCACCTTCTCTAATCAACCCTGATTTTTCGCAAGAATTCACCCTCTACACGTTTGCCTCTGACTGATCTTATGCCACTGTCCTAACTCAAAAGAACACTGAAAACAATGAAGTCCCAATTGCCTTTATGAGCTCAGCCTTCAAGGGGGCAGAACTTAATTACCCAATAGTAGATTAGCAAGCTGACACTATTTTTAAAGCAGTAAAACACTTTCGATCTTATCTGTTGAAATCTAGGACAAAAATCATTGTCCCTTACCCGACTGTCAGAAATTTATTAGTACAAAAAGAACTAGGTGAAAAAAGGGCAAACTGGGTCACATCCTTACAAGAATATGATATAGAAATCACCCCAGCACAAATTGTTAGAGGCCAAGGTTTATGCAAGTTGGTCGTCGATTCAGCTATAGGACAAAAAAATGAAACTGATATGTTAAAACCAGATCAACACCATCAAAATCAAATCTGATGTGCACAAAACCTTGTTAGTTCCTGGTATGACGACATCAAATTTTGTCTTATACATGGATTAGCTCCCCGTCACCTTGATCCCCAAAAAATGAGAGCACTAATATTAAAATCTACTTCTTTTCAGCTGATTAATGGTATTTTGTTTCACCAAAATTTTGATGGAATACTTACGCACTGTCTTGAAAAAGAAGAAGCAAAAAAAGTCTTATTGGAGTTACATGCAGGGGAAGCTGGTGGGCATTTCGGTGGAGACACCACCACCCATAAAGTATTAAGAGAAGGTTATTACTGGCCTACTCTTTTTAAAAATGCTCATGCCTTATTCCGCAAGTGTGTCATTTGTCAAAAGGCATCTGGATGGATACAAAAACCAACATTCCCTTTGCAACCAGTTTCGGTAGACTCCCCTTTTTAGCAGTGGGGCCTGGATATTATAGGCCCAATCAATCTGGCATCCTTACAGTAGCATAAATACATCATAATAGCCATATATTATTTCACTAGGTGGTTCGAGGCTGCCCCATTAAAAGCTGTAAATACCAGCCAGGTAATATCCTTCTTGAATTCAAATATTATCACTCGTTTCGGTATCCCTGAATGCCTGGTATTTGACAATGATTATTATTTTTCGTCTCTTGAAATGAGTGATTTCGCTCTAGAAAAATGAATTAAATTAAAGTACTCTGCCAGTTATTACCCCCAAGACAATGGTTTGGCGGAATCAACTAATAAAAATATGATCAAAATTATCAAGAGAATGCTCTCCGAAAACCATAAAAATTGACATAACGCACTGTTAAACACAATCTGGGTTGACAGAGTAACTCCTAAAACTGTTGTGGGTAACTTACCTTTCTTTCTCGTTTACGGCAGGGAAGCGATTCTTCCACCGCATGTCCTTCTTCCATCTCTGCAGTTATTGCAGAAGGTACATGAAGAGGACTATCCCCCCTTGGAGAGTCAAATTAACGCTTTGTTAAAGTTAGAGGAAGTAAGGGCTCAAGAAAAATGAAAATTGGATCAACATAAACTCATTGTTAAAAACTGGTTTGACTCTAATTCTGCCTCTGACAGAAATTTTGAGGTAGGTGACCTTGTCCTAAAGTGGGACAAACCTCATGAGGGAAAAGGAGAGCATACTAAGTTTCAGAACTTGTGGTTGGGTCCATTTTTAGTTGCTGAGAAACTAGGTCCCATCTCCTTTTGCCTGGAAAATCTAGAGGGACAGCCAGACACCTTCCCGGTGAAGCTCTAAAAAAATACTTTACCTGATGACTCTCCTGAACATCTCTTGTAAATATTTTATGTTTTGTTTTCTTTGTCGTTTGTTTTTTTTTTCTTTTTCTGGTTTGTTTTTGTTTTCATTTCTGCTTATTGGTATTTCTTTTTGAAACACACATGCCTGCATCATGGGCTAGATCAGACCAAGAAAACAGAAAAATTTCCCCTCAAAAATAACTGTTGAAAGATGTCAGAACATCGATTGCTGTATTTTTTTGAAATAGTTGCCTTGTTAAAGATGATTTTTGTTTTGAAAAGCATTTTCTCGGTTTCAATCTGTAAATTGAGAGCATTTACGACCATCTATATAAATCTTTTTTACGCTGTCCCTGTTATTTAATAGAACAACTCAACGATGTCTCCCTGTTCTTGAAAGACGATTTTATTAATGAACCATTTTTGGATCTTGATGAAGGACAACATGTAAAATTTTAAAATCTGTGACTTAAAAACTGGAATTTTCAGCGTCACCCCACTCTATCGAATATTTCAAAAAACTATAATATGAATAAACTTTCAAAGAGCTGTGGGAAGTGTTTGTAAACCCGCCGGGACACTAAATAGGTCTGCTGGCAGCGGGTAAATGCATACATGACACCAAGATAACTTCGCCGGGGTACTGAACAGGCCTGCTGGCAGCGAAGCAATGTTAGGTAAAAGAAAATTCTCAGATATGGATTCTGTTTTGACCTCAATCGTCCTTCTTTTTGATCTGGAATTTCTTGACAGGATAAAGATATCAGAGTGGGTTAATTGACATCCCTGTCGAGGCTATGGATGCCTGCTGGCAGCAATGACCCTGTCAACAGTATTGAAGATTTTAACTTTACATCGTGGCTCTCTTTTGCTAATATTGTCACTAGTTTTCATTGTTTTTAAAATAAAAGTTCTTTGAAACTGAACTGCGTTATAATTATTTGAGATGCTCAAACAACTTTTTGGTTGTTTTCGAATTGAGATTTTTCTGATTATTCTAACTTGAACTCGTTCGTATGACAGAGATAACTGCTTCTCCCAGCATGTCGCCATTGTTGGTAGCGATTATATAATTATTATTTTTATAAGCTGCCTACACAGAGGTCTATGAAATTTTATTACTCTTCATAAGAGTTTCTCTAAACGACAGTTGTAAATCGTCGCATTTTACCTATCATCTATTTGTGCTTCATTTTTATGACTGCAATCATGAAAACTTGCAACTATCGTTACTATTCTGTTTTAAAATTTCATTGAAAGCATATGGTTTATTACATAATTGTGATTTCTTGCTATGAGCATGTTGCTCTCCTTGTGTATGACCCTTTCGATTCTAAGCATGCCTAAGAAACTTATGGTTGTTTGAACAAAAGACCTCCACCATTTGATATTCGATTTTTTTTGTATTAATTTTGGTTTGATTTTTTATCATATTTCTTTCATGAAACTTTTGACCATTCGATTTTTGTAAACTTACCTAACTTTGCAATCAACCTATGATGCACACACTATGTTTTCAGAGTACTTTGGTCCTAGCATGTACTAAATGCCAAGGTGGCATACAATGTACAGGTTTCCATTACTCCTTAGCATGGCCTCGGGTTCCACAAACTCTTCACATGCATTTTGATTAAACACTTTGCCCATCATTTGAATCATCACAACATGTTTTGATAATGCTCAGGACTATGGCTCTGTTGCATTTTTGCAAACCCTACCTGTGTGTTTTGCATTAATTACTCATCCATTCAGCATGGCTCCAGTGGTAAGGATTGAACCGAATGACATCCAAACCCTACTCTCATATGATAATGCTAGGGAAGATTTGGAAAGGAACGATTGGCATGTTTTCATCGAAAAGTTTCAGGGTTTCAATCTTCAGGTCACCCAAGGGTTTGCCTTAACCTTTGATGGTTGTAGGGAAACAATCAGTGATGTGCAATTGGAAGTAACCGAAGAATTCCTGAGCCAGGCCATGGGATGGCCAGTGGTTGGTCAAAATGGTTCAAAAATGCGAAAGTGGAGGAGGTCCCTTGGACTTTACTGTTTACCTCACAAAAAATAACCAGCTGTGATCGAGGTATGCCAATTTCGTTTTTGAAACCTAGGTGGCATGATTTACTTGTTGTAGTGAAGCAATTCATCACACGCGAGGGACGATTCAGACTTGTTTTTCTATATCATTTACGCCTACTTATGAGTTTTATTGGTTTTCTGTTGAATATGCCTTATTATCTACTCAGAAGTTTGTATAAAATGGGGAAAAGATGTAGGAAACAAAGGTCAGATTCAAGTTTGTTTCACCATGGCCTAATTAAAATCATCCTCATGCACTAGTTAAAGTGACAAAATGATTGTTGGGATTGGTTCATTGCACGAAATGGTTTTGGCAACCTCGAGTTGGGAGACATAGTTAAGCTAGTCATTGAAGAAACCCTTGTGAACCCAACGGCCTCTCCACCACCTCTCCAGGATTGTGATTTTTCCCCTAACAATGAAGCCTCGAGCTACCTTGTAGACATTCAATAGGATAATCGACCGGTCACATATCCAAAGGATTGTACTAAAGCTATGAAGAAACCTACATGAAAGAAATTAAAAGGCAGTGTTGATGTCAATTTGAAAAAAAAAAGAGCTGGTCGGTTAATTTTTCGAAGTGTTTGAAATAAAATGAAACCCCGTGCAGACACGATCAGCATGATTGAAGTGAGCGAAGGTTCATACTCGAAAATTGACAAATTCTTTGTTGAAGAGGACCCTGTGTCATTCGGGCTATACCCTGACCAACCCTACGACTATGTTAATAATTTGCCTCCTTGTCTAAAGGACAACCCAGAGTTTCCTGGTATCCATCTCTGTGATAAATCTACCATTCACATGGGGGATTCTCCGACTCGTAATTTTGTTCGTTCTAGTGCAAACTCTTTACAGTCACAATGTGATGTGTGCCAATCGTGGATCGACAGGTACTATACCGATGTTCCATTGCTACACTCACGACTCAAATCTTTAAGAGACCAAGTTGATATGTTGACAAACGAAAACAACAGAATTGAATCCATCATCCAAGGGAAGGAGAAGCGTTTGAAAACTACAGGTCATTTAATTTTCAAAAACGTAGAGGTGGCTACAACTATCGTTAACTCCAAAATTTCTTGACATGATTTCATTTTATGATTAGAGGTATGATTTAGTTAGCATGATCATTGTCATTCTTAAGTTAGGATATTTGTTTTGATTGAATAAAACTATTTTTATTATTAAGATTAGGTTGTTTTGTTTATTCAATAAAATAAGATTGTATTTGCTATTCTAACTAGCTACAAAATCGCAAGATTCTATAGCCAGTTAAGAAAATTTGAATTGTTTGATTTGATGATTGAAAACATGTTTGAGATCTTCTTATTTTCATTTGTTTTCAGGATAATTAAGGAGCCCATGATTTCAAAGATGATATGAGACACTTTTTGAGATCTCCCAACCATATCAATTTTGTATTTTGAGTAAACAGAATTAAACTGTTGGTAGTTTTTTGATATCTAGTGAAATCAGGGTGGTTGCATCCCCCTTTATTTTTTGAAACCAATTTGATCTTATCAACAGGAAACAATTATGATTCCTGAAACCTATATAAACATATCATTTTGTAAACATTGATCATCTTGGCCTGGGGCGAGAATATGGATATTTAAATACAAACTTGAATGACACAGAATACATTACAGCTTTAGCTTTCTGTATCATGTTTTAATTTAAGTTCTCCTTATCTCAATACAATGATAAATGATGATAGCTTTTCGTTTGCATGATTTATTGTTATTTGAGATAATCCTTTTCACATACTTCCCATATCTCGTGTCTTAGATATAAAAAACATTGATCCTCTATTCAATTTAAATTAGGAGATTTATCTTTAATTTCAGTTGAATGTTTACATGCAAGCTCTTACAGGAAGAATTATCTCATCGTAGTTACTTGCAAATTATAAGATTACTATGACTGCATCTATTATATGTTCTATTATTATAATTCAATCTCCAACATTATCGTTTCTCATTTATTAGGAGAAATCTCAAGATCTGTAGAAGGTTTACTTCATCAGATAAAGGTGGTTGGATATTCAATATCGAACAGAGATTGGATGCAATAACAGGTTAGCCTATTATTTGATTTCATTAGTTTGCTGAATATAGAAGTTTCCTATATATAGAACATTTTCTACTATCTGTTATTTCCTTTTCAATTAGACAGTTTAATATTTGATTTCATGAGTGTATACACCTAAGAAAATAAACCAAAAAATTAAATAGTATTTTCACTCTCTTTATTACTGTCGTTAAAGTAACTAATTCACATTTGATTTTTACAGGTTTAAATTAAAACTCGCGTTTTGTACAAATTGTATATAAAGTTATTGATCATATTATTTAAATAAATTGTAC